>JAVGWX010000023.1:32168612-32436112 GCA_036924085.1 Ariolimax columbianus
TCTCATTTTCACTGTGTGTCACCATTTCTTCCACTGCCGCCCTCAGTGCCTCTGCCTCCGCTCTGAAATTGCTTGTGTACTTACCAGTAGCGAATGACAGTGTTATTTTTCTGCCATTTGGTAGGTTCAGGAATGATCCTGCCCCTCCGTTCTGTGTAGTGTTTGTTACAGAACCGTCGGTGTATGCATGGGTCCAGTCCATGCTTGGGTAGCTTTTCGTTATGAAGCTTAGGGTAGTATCTCTCCTTTCTTTTTCAGTCTGGCAGTTTTTGTTTGCAATAACTGGTATATTTTCTACCACCTCTGGAAATATATCCTGCCTCCAGGTAGGTTTTCGTACAGTAGTGATGGGTTTTGGTGTTGTTAGTGCGTTTATGGGATCTTCGTGCATCTTTGCTTTGGCTATTTCTGCAAAGTTTCTTCGCTTTAGTTTCCCATTTCCCAAATTGTTTAGTCTCTGGGGCATCGGATGGTCGGTCAGTCTTCGGAGTTTCTCTGACTGCAGCTGGGCTCTGCAGTCTCTTCTATCGGTCATGGATTGCAGTTTTGTAATCTTTTCAAGTTCTACAATTGGCGTTGACTTCATGCCACCTGTTATAATTCTCATCATTCTATTTTTGAATGCATTAACTGACCCTGTCCCCTCCATTTATTGTGGCAATGCATTCCAAGGACCACTTTTTAATTTAAAAAATATTTTCTTATATCTAGGATATTCTCAGAATACCATAGATAGACAAAAAAGACAAATATGGACATTCAGCAAGAGTTGAGCTTAGTCACCAGTCATAACTGGTTTATCAAATCCATTTTGGATAGAACATGCAAATTCTTTGGTCACATCAAGAGACACAACGGTCTTGGGAGAACCGTGATGGAAGGTATGGTGCTAGTTGAAAGAGGCAGCGGTAGACCAAGAAGACGACAGCCCACCAAGATATTCAGGAATGCCTGTGTATGACTGGGGCGGAGGCTGGAGTTATGGCAAGGGAAAGATGGTAGCGACGTTCTAAAAAGGACATGCTACATGATGATGATGGGACGTTCTTTATTTAATTCGTAGCTGTTCCCTTTTGTTCTTGTAGCCGGCTGCACTTTAAAAAAACGTGTAATAGTCTAATTTTCCTTTCCCGTGATTATCTTATAAACCTGTATGGCTTCGTTAGTTCTCAATGTCCCGCTACCAAACCCTGAAAGGACCTTTCCATCAATGACCATAGGGTGATGTGGGAATAAAATGACTAAAGGAGACATCAACACGTGGAGTGAGGTGCAAGTGATCCGGTATGAGGGGGGGGGGGGAGGGGTACAGGGAGACATAATGTGCTACTAAGCAGAGATTGTCCAATGTCGATCAGGAGTATTTCATGATGTAGAGAAGATAGGAAGGAATATATCGTGAGAGAGAGATAGAGAGAAAGGGAGAGAGAGTGGGTGAGAGAGAGAAAGGGGGGAGAGAGCGAAAGGGGCGAGAGAGAGAAGGTGTGGCTGAAGTGACAGACAATAATTACGTGTTAAGCAATGGAAGTACTGGAAATATATGGAATAATATATATATATATACTCACACGCACCCACACACAACGAAATGGAGAGAGAATATATGTCAGAAGAAAGATACAAGGAAGGAGAGAGAGAGAGAGAGAGAGAGAGAGTGAGAGAGAGAGTGTGAGAGATAGAGCGAGAGAGATGGAGTGTGGTTCATATGAAATAATTAATTACCTGAGAAACAAAGAATGAGTCCTGTAATAAGAATGTTGTTGTTATTGTTGTTGTTGTTGTTGTTGTTGTTGTTGTTGTTGTTGTTGTTGTTGTTGTTGTTGTTGCTGCTGCTGCTGCTGCTGCTGCTGCTGCTGTTGTTGTTGTTGTTGTTGAGTGAGGTTGTCTTGTAAATCTTCTTCTTCTTCTCTTAGCTTTTCCTGTTCACCCGAAGAAATCTCCAGAACAAGTCAGACCGTGTTCCTCATGTACAGTGGCATTCCCCGCCTCAGATATTTCCGTAAGCCACATTTTTCGTGGTCTGCTTTTAGCCTTGAATCCGTTGCATTGCTTAATGGATTTTGCTGTGTGATGGTAGACTTTGTTATGTGGTCAAACCATCTTTCGGAATCTAGTATTGCTTCATAGTTGAGATAATCTCAGTATTTATGTTCAGAGATGTTCCAGCTTAATTCAATAGTAGTATATTTATTGTTATAAGTGCATTAGATATATTCCTCAAATTGTGTATGTATATTTATTTCTCACTCTCTCTTTCTCTCTACCTCTCCTTCCCTTTCTTCTCCTGCCTCCTGTTTTATATATATATATATACGACATCCACTTTCTTAACATTTTCATTTCTTTTGGTGGTCTATTTCTCTAAATGTACAACCTATTCATTTAATCTTTCCATCTCTCCTTCTTTCTTCCACTATGCTTGGTTCACACAATCTAATTCTTTCTTCGTCGTCGCCTTTCCTTCACTGACCATAGGTCAGTTTCCCATTTACAACTCGGTCAACCGAAGCTCATTAATTTATTGTACACGAATGTCTTGTATTCGTCAATAACATATAGCTATCTGCGATCAATATCTTTTCCTGTTTAAACATATATGATCTTGTACATCGATTTGTCTCTGAATAAGCCGGTCTTTCCTAGCAGTTTTACCGTCTCTTTTTCTTGTGTACATCTGTATGTCAGTTTACCTAGTGTGGATGTGTGTACCTGTAACGGAATTAGGTAGATGGCGAAAACACGGACCTGTTCCTTGAAGATAAACTTCTTCCTTTGCGTCCGTTCTCAATCTCCCACCTACCAAGCCTTGAACAGGGCTTTGCATATAGCTGGATGTAGCCGGAGAACGGAATGTGTTGTGTCGCTAGTTTACAGCGTGACTGCGATACTTGAAGATAACCATCTGCATTCCGATGCCGTCGAGGTTCTGCGAAGAAAACAAATAAGTTTGTCATTCATAGATGTTTTTGCGATGTACCTATGTGACAAGCGACTGATTGGCAGGGTAGTAGAGCGCCTACTTCTGACATTAAAGGTACCTGGTTTGGTTTCTATTATCCCCACGCTTCTGTCCACCCAACAGAAAATGGATACATGGTTTAATATTGAGGAAGGGAAAGCAGCGTGGAGACAGTAGGCGGCCCTATGTAATGCAAGCTGATGCCTAGTACAATTACGAATTTAACACTTCATCCTCTACTTCAGTGACTTTTGTGGGATCAACCTTTACTTGTGAGGAGAGGAGACATAACATGGCGACCTGACTAAGTTAGTTAGGGTCAGATGAGACATACTGATCAGGCTATGTTAGTCATGATCGGGTGAAACATATTGATCTAAAAATGTTAGTCCATATTCATTGTTGGTACTCCACAACAACAACAACAATAACAACACCAATAACCTTTTTTCGTTTACGTGGCTCCGTCTTAAGTATCTCGAATTGTTGTATTGGGAGGAAAGAATAGCACCACTTACAGCCCTCGTAAATAAGTCATAATAATAGGACCACATAGGATTGGGCACTTGGTTGGACACCTTACCAATTTTAAACGAACATGAAAACGTTATGTAGAAGGTGTGCCAACCTTTGTCTCTACTAGAGACTAAAGTATATACGAGGCGTGTTCAAATGAAACCGGACGTAATTGCACCAAGTGAGCATACGTACGATACGTCCCATAACGTCACTTCTGATTTAAACATCATATACCAACCGTCAATTTGCCAAATGTCATTATTCTCAGATTCATAGTTTCCTTAGCAGACCGTTGAAAACATTGCGAGTGATTCGGAATCCGTCCAGTGTTGATAATCAAGCGGTGATTCGGTTTCTAACAGCTGAAGAATGTCGACCAGTTGACATTCATCGCAGAATGCAAGCAGTGTATGGTGACAAAAGTGTGCCAAACGTAAGCTCCGGCGACGGTCCACCCGAGTTGCTGTATTAATTGTGGCGATATCACCTTCTGGTGCAACAATATGCGCCTAACCTGGTCTCAGAAGAATTCGTTCACTCACGTCCTTCTTTAAACATCGTTGTCCAGTTCTTTAATGCTGTCTTCGACCCACTTTTGTCCCCATACACTGCTGGCATCTGCGATGAATGTCAACTTGACGGTTGGTATGTGCTGTTTACATCAGAAGTGACGTCATCAGGCGCATCGTACGTATGTTAACTTGGCGCAGTTAGGTCCATTTTCATATGAAAAAAATCCCTGCATATGCAAGTTTTCGTATGGTTTTGGAATTAAAAACCACATATTAAGGTTAATTCCATGTGTTTGTGTACTTGCGAACCAGCGTACACGATCTCTCACGTACACACACACACACACACACGCTCTCTCTCTCTCTCTCTCTCTCTCACACAGACACACACACACACCAACACACACACACACACTCTCACTCACACATACATTCACACACACTCACACACAGACACATAAACTCTCACACACACATACATTCACACACACACACACACACACACACACACACACACACACACTCACACATACAGACACATACACTCTCTTTCTCTCTCTCTCACACACACACACACACACACATTTGGTTGAAAGAAACAACACAACGCAGAGTGAATGAAGGGATCGAACGGTATAAGCAAATAAAAATTCGTTTGAAGAAATTTGTTTTACGACTAATAGAAAACCACATTTGATGGATTCTTTTCATCTTCTTCTCTTCACCCTTGTACTAGAAGGCCTGTACATGACCACCACGAAAGGCGTCCCCCTTTCAGACGGCCATTATTAGACAGTGAGCTATTATACTGGTGGTTTATTTAGCTGCTTGTTATATACGATGAGTATGATGATAGCCCAATGAACAATTATATTTAGAATTACGAAATTTGTACAATTCTGCAACGGTATTGTTGTTCTTGTTGTTTGTGGATGCTCACAATGAGTAGGTTTAATCGTTTGTGCGCCCTGAAAAGGACGGTATATGGCGAGTTGCAGTAGCTTTCCTTACATCCCGAGTGTGTGATGAAGGTTGGCCGGGGTCCTCCAGTCGATTGTGCTATGCTTGGCTTCAACTACGTGTCGCTCACTACTACGGGGATCACGCGGATCTTTCACCTTGTTAGCCAGGATTGCCATGAAACAACCCGTTTTCAGACAGGTGAGGGTCTTGGACCGTATATTTTGCCTGACCCTGGCTAACATCGATGGTTAGTATATTTTGCCTGACCCTGACTACCATGTCTGATTAGTATATTTTATCTGATCTTGCCTAACATTGTCTGATCAGTATGTTTAGCCTTACCCTGACTAACATGTCTGATCAGTAAGTTTAGCCTTACCATGACTAACATGTCTGATCAGTATGTTTAGCCTTACCCTGACTAACATGCCTGACCATTATGTTTTGCCTGACCCTGACTAACATGTCGGATTAGTATGTTTTGCCTGGCCCTGACTAACATGTCTGATTAGTATGTTTTTCCTGGCCCTGACTAACCTGTCTGATTAGTATGTTTTGCCTGATCCTTACTAACATGTCTGATTAGTATGTTTAGCCTTACCCTGACTAACATAATCTGATAAGTATGTTTTGCCTGACCCTAACTAACATGTCTGATCAGTATGTTTAGCCTTACCCTGACTAACATGTCTGATCAGTATGTTTAGCCTTACCCTGACTAACATGCCTGACCATTATGTTTTGCCTGACCCTGACTAACATGTCTGATTAGTATGTTTTGCCTGACCATGACTAACATGTCTGATCAGTATGTTTAGCCTTACCCTGACTAACATGCCTGACCATTATGTTTTGCCTGACCCTGACTAACATGTCTGATTAGTATGTTTTGCCTGACCATACGTCAGTTTTCCTCTACTGATTTTGTAGTTGTACCATAACTGCTAAGCAAGTCTGCTCTTGGCAGCCCACTGCCATTGGTATATGCATGCAAGTCTTCTTCAGTTGTTCCTCTGCTCCAGACAGAGTATTGTCCATTATCGGATATTTGTAAGAGTATTTGTCATCATGGCTGCAAGCTCATTGCTCTCAATAAATATGTTTCTAATTGTTTCATCAGAGGGAGAGCAATGTCTGCACACGGGCAGATGCGATTTAGATGACTATTATTGACTCAGAGAATTTTTCAAGTGAATCATCCGATAAATATTTCACTTGATCTCTGAGTAGTGAGATCAGACACCCGTGTGCAATGGCGCGCACGATAAAAATACCTTAGTAGTTGGATATCGAAAATAGCAGGCATAACCCAGGTACGATCCATAGGTACAATATGTCAGATCAGCGATCTTATGGACTTAAAAAGACTAAGTACCTTTGGATCTGCCGGTAAACAGTGATGACGATTCGATTCTGCGAAAAATATAATTAACATAACTCATAAAATATTTTCCTTGTGTTGTCACTAGCCCCTGATGAAGACCATGTTGTAGGAGTAACCCTGTTTGTTGTTCTGGCCTGTATATCCACTCTAGAGCGACTATTTGATGTTGAAAATGAAACGCCATCTTTAACCGCGATCACACACGCGACCCGGACCGTTCAGCTGTACAAAGGAGGTGCAACACTTACAATTAAGGTTGTTGTTGTTAATATGCCAACAATGAACAACTCTTCTCTTCTGTCGCCACGACATTCTCTCCGTGGGGCATTCTTGCCCTTTACATACACAAAGACCCCGGCGGACCACTTGGCATATTCTCTAATCTCCCTGTTCTTAAAGGTCTCTATTCTCAAATCTCTTTTTTCTCAAATCTTTCTATTCTCAAATCTCTCTATTCGTAAATCTCTCTAGTCTCAAATCTCTCTATTCTCAAATCTCTCTATTCTCAAATCTCTCTATTCTCAAATCTCTCAATTCTCAAATCTCTCTATTCTCAAATCTCTCTATTCTCAAATCTTTCTATTATCAAATCTCTTTATTCGTAAATCTCTCTAGTCTCAAATCTCTCTGTTCTCAAATCTCTCTATTCTCAAATCTCTCAATTCTCAAATTTCTATATTCTCAAATCTCTCAATTCTCAAATCTCTATTCTCAAATCTCCCTCCTCTTCAATCTCCCTACTCTCAAATAATTGTATTTTCAAAGCTCTCTAATTTTAAATTTATCTTTTCTGAAATCAACGTTCTCAAGTATCTTCTTGCCCCTTATTCGATCCCAATGGAGCACAGGGCCAATATTACAGATGACTTCATTAAGGCACATTGGACGAAAGAATAATGCGATTATCGCTTTAGTGGTTTCTGCAGAAATTTGTTTGACCATTTGAGTTCGCTGGCCCCATGCACAACCCTATTAGGTCGTCCAATTGTTGTTGTTGAATGCTCACATTGTACAGGATTACTCTTTTTTTGTGGGCTCTGAAAAGGACGTTAAGTAGCTCTCCTCACTTACCGATCATGCTGATCAAGGATGCCCGGGGTACTCTAAGCGGTTGTGCTATGCTTTGCTTCATCTGCATGTCGCTCACTACTACGGAGATCACGTCGATCGTCTACCTTGTTAGCCAAATGCCAAAGAAGAACAGCATGATCTCAAGGAGAACTGCGTGGAAGTCGAGGTGGTCGTCTTGGCCAGCACATTCTGCCCGACTCTGACTAACATCCCATATATTACTTAAAATACTCAAACTTTCTATTTTTTCACCAATGGAAAGTGTGCACTTATATTCTGATAAATTAGCAACAACTGTTCACCTGTAATGAATTTTAATTATTTAAAATCTTATTTCTTTTGCCCCGAACCATTGCCTCCCCACCAGCCTATATTGAATACACAAATTATCCCCCTTGTTCTCCATGGAAACGCATTGCAAAGCCGTGCATTCTGATCCGGTCTGTACAATGGTGTTCTGGAATGTGCTGCTTAGAAATTGTCTTATCTGGAAAATGTATCCCGAATAATTTCATGTAATCCTGTATTACTAATTCAATTCGTTGAGCAAAACCCTCATGAATTTGTATACTCTGCTAGATTCTACTGTGAACTTTTTCCAAAGGCTGCATTTAGTGTATTGAAAATATCTATAGCGTCTCGCGCAATTTTGACAATGTCCTGGCACTGCGTATATATTTATGTGTGTTGGAAGATTGCTTCTGTGAGATCGATGTATACACGGAATATTAAATATTGCGTGTATTCTGTTACATTTCTATTATCTAAATGTGTCAATAAATGTTACTCATGTGCCGATAGTAGCTGTCTAAGTGGTTAGGTCTTTCAGACCTTTCGTTCTTTGCCCTCTCATGTATGGAAGCGAGGCTTGGAGCACTTACACTAAATATGAACGGTGGCTGAATACCTTTCCCATGAGGTGTCTACGGCGTATATTAGGGATTAGGTGTCAAGAGAGAGTGTCACATAATACGGTCTTACAGAGAGCAAACACTCACAGCATGTACTCGATGTTGAGCCAGCGACGTCTACGGTGGTTGGGACATGTTTATCGCATGGAAGATGAGAGGCTGCCATAGGATATCTTTTATAGACAGCAAGCCATTGGAGTTAGATAAATCGGTCGTCCCACACTGCGATTCAGGGACGTATGTAAGAGGGACATGAAGTCATGCGACGTCCCATCCGTGGGCTGGGAAAAAATTGCCGAGGATCGAGCTTTCTTGAGACAGTCAGTTTGAGGGGACATAGTGGCTGCTGACGCTCGTAGAGGTCTTCTGGCTGCAGAGAAAAGAGAAAGACTGTAGAGATTAAGGTACAGCCAGCTTCCTGAGTATGGTTGTACGGTCTTTGGCAGGGACTGTCACTCGCGGCTTGGCCTTTACATCTATAGCAGACAGTGTCGAAATACAGGAGACAGAGCTGGACAAAACTTGCAGGGCGCCACGCGCATGGTCTATAGAGACTCCTGTGATGATGATGGTGTGGTTAGGTCCAAATGTGGTAAGGTTTGTTAGGTCTTTAATATAGGTCAAATAGAGAAAAGGTCAAGTTGAGAAAAGTGCTGAGTTGTGGAGTTAGCGTGCAAATATTCTTGTTATCATTCACGTCAACATCATCTTGTCAACTAAAACATCATTTAGACCGATGTTTCCCTACCTTTGAACACCTACTGACAGGCGTCAATATGAAACATTTTTCGCGGACCGGTGAAAACAGGAAACATTTTTCATGGACCGTTGAAAACAGGAAACATTTTTCATGGACCGTTGAAAACAGGAAACATTTTTCATGGACCTCGCAAGGTGTTAAAAAATAATTATTATCCACGATTTGTGTTAACAGAGTAATCAAATCTAATTGTTTTGATTTCTTACGTAGAAACAAAAGAAAAGTGGGTACTGTCCTTTGCTAGGGAGGTATAGAGGACCAGCATGTGCATGCGTGAATTGTTTTCCCACCCGCAGATTGCGTCAGCCGCTGGCAGTCAGCCTTTCAGTGTTGAGTCGTGTGTGCAAATGTCGGTTTTTTTATTCAATATGGTACAAGCTTAACGTCAAAATCGTGTTGACCGTTTCAGAATTCCCGTGGGGGCTGTGCATCACGAGTACGCACGGCAAGGTAAATACATTACCAAGGAGTACTACCTGGAGGTCATCTGTCATACTCGTGATGATGTTCTTCGACGCTAACGACCGAATCTGTGAACAACGGGAACCTGACAGCTCCATCACAACACAACCACCCATTCTTCGCATCTGATTCAGAATTTCTTGGCCAAACCCAACCTTCCTCTGGTTAGTCAAGGCGCCCTTATCTCCTGACATACATCTTTATGATTATTGGCTGTTCCTTAAGCTGGAAATGGCACTCTTGTTGTTGCGAATGCCCACAATGAGTAGGTTCACTCTTTTGTGTCCTGAAAAGGACGCTGAATGGCGGGTTGTAGTAGGTTTCATCACATCCCGAGCGTGCTGATGAAGGTGGACCGGGATCCTTCAGGCTGTTGTCCTATATTTGGCTTCATCTGCGTGTCGCTTACTACTACATGGATCACGTCGATCCCTCCCCCTGTTAGCCAGGCTGCCATGAAAATAGCCCGTTTTCAGTAAGGGCTACGAGTAATTCAAGGTGAGGATCTTGACCAGCATGTTTTGCTTGACCCTGATTAGCATGTCTGATCAGTATGTTGTGCCTGATCCTGACTAGCATGTCTGATCAGTATGTTGTGCCTGACCTTGACTAGCTTGTCTGATTAGTATGTTGTGCCTGACCTTGACTAGCTTGTCTGATTAGTATGTTGTGCCTGACCAAGACTAGCATGTCTGATCAGTATGTTGTGCATGACCCTGACTAGCATGCCTGATCAGTATGTTGTACCTGATCCTGACTACCATGTCTGACCAGTATGGTGTGCCTGATCCTGACTAGCATGTCTGACCAGTATGTTGTACCTGACCAGATTTAATATTTCATATGACCGTAAAGTATAATCCTGGCACGACAGACTGTCGCACTTGGGACTCACGCGTGAAGAGCTGGCTGTGCTCTCTGTTCTCTCGACCGTCCCGCTTTCTCTGTCTCGGCTATGATGTACCCCTTACTATCTGAGCACTGTGTGTGATTCTTTCGCGTCAGGTCTAAGGATTATGCCTAAGCAACTCTCAAGTGGTGCCACCAATGCTCAAACGTTCAAGAGACATTGTAAAGTAGTTAATTTGTCCATGTAGCGTTTCTTATGTTCTCACAATAAGCTTCTGCCAAATCTGAGCGTATCATATAGCAACTGCTTGGGGATGCGCTTATCAGGCATGATATCACCATTTCCAGTCCATTCGTCCTCTTCTTCTTCTGCGTTCATTCTCAATCTCCCGCTACCAAGCCCTGAACAGGCTTTGCAAGTAGCAGGGTGAGTCCGGAGAAAGGAATGAGTCTAGTCCATAATATTTGAGCTTTTTTGCAGCAGAGCTTGAATCTATATTATTGTTGCTTGGTGTCACTCGTGCTGTGTTCATTACTTCTGACCATTTGTTTATGGTAACGGGTTACAGTGTCTCTTCTTTCATCTCGATTCATACTGAGAAAAGTGGATTTGGTTTCATTTGGCTGTAGTGCAGTGTAAACATTCAGGGTAGACACAATATTATGATGATCACAGCGCTAACCTCAACCTGGCCCTGACGATTGTATTGACTCTAGATCAGAGGTAGCAAAACTACAGCCCTCGGGTCAGATCCGGCCCGCAAAAAATTGTGACCGGCCTGCCAACCAGTTGTGGACCGGCCTCTTATTGTTGATTGAGAATGACTGCATATTCCGACTGGAGCTGAAATAAATATTACAAAATAGCATGCACAGGCACCAGAAACAGAAAACAAGTCGACCCAATATGTACGATTAACATCTCCCCACCTCCCCCAAAACCCACAACTCTCACTCTATCTTTCTCTCTCTCTCTATCTTTCTCTCTCTCTCAATCTCTCTGTCACACCAATTAAGCGCTACTAGATAGTACTGACAAAACGAAAATAATAGAAGTCAAATCTATGATCGTGCACGGGGACAGGCGGAGGCAGTGTCGGTTATTTTTTAAGGATGTTATAGATCTGGCCCTCTGTTGTTACCCTTTACCATAATCTGTCCCTCTGTTTTTACCCTTTACCATAATCTGGCCCTTTGTTGTTACCCTTTACCTTAATCTGGCCCCCTGTTGTTACCCTTTACCATACTCTTGCCCTCGACTAACCTTAAAATGTCAACCACTGCTCTAGATATATAACTTGTACTTTTATGCAAAATACAACCAATACTATACAACACACAATAGAACAACAAAGGAATACAATATTTCTGCTTCGTCCTCTCTGACGCCCATTCATGTTGGACCCACGTATCTGATTCCTGAATCCTGTGATCTGTTCATGTTTGGTTCATTGACTGTAGTATTTTTATCCGAAAGGAAAATGCGATGCTGGACATGTACCACACTACATGAAGGAGAAGAAGAGAGGGTTGGTCGTTGCAGAAAGAAGAAGAAGATGAAAGCCACACCAGATACTTGACATTTGTAATCCATGCGGCACTTAATTTAGAAGTAGACAGGCCACCCTGGTCTTTGCCCAAAGACAGTTTGTGTAAGGTCCATTCAGACAGACAGGAATTCATTCACACGTTTCTCGGAACAAAACTGACACTTGTTTTAACTTAATAAGTGGGAGAGAGAAAACACACACTGCCAAAGTGCATTTGTCATTCATTTGAATCAATGAAATAATATGTATATATATACACGCACACTCATACACAAACAAATATTGCTCTTGTTCGATTAAGAAGTCTGTATGATTATAAGCGTGATCCAGGGGACGGCGTGGCCTAATGGTTAAGTGACACGGGTCACAACCAGAAGGTGCTGGGTTCGATCCCCATCACAGCGCCGGCCGTTACCCCGGGGAAGCAAACCCTTAGAAAATGCAGGAGGAAGCAGACCCTTACATAAAATGCATGCTGAAGTCGCATGCACTGGGCCTACATGCGCAAAATAAAAACCACAGTGCAACGCACACCGCCTTGGGGATTAGAGAAATAAGGCGAACGCAAAAAAAAATTTTTTTTAAAATAAATAAATAAATAAAATAAGCGTGATCCTGCTTCCGGTTGCAACTCCCTTTGCCTTTAATATCCTCCCACTCTTTCTTTCTATCTTTCCATTGATCAATATTGCTCCCCTCCCCCTTCCTCCTCCTAGCTCTCTGTCTGTCTCTCTGTATCACTTCCTCTCACACGTGTTATTGTTCTCTCATTCTGTCTCTCTCGCCATTTCTAAATCTCTCTTGCCGTCTCTCAATCTTTCTTGCCCTCATTCGCCCGCAGTCACTCTCTATAGATCTCTCCTTCTTCATTTCATCTAATCTCTATATCGATTATTCTCATTCACTCTCTCAATCACAAACTAAATTGATATGGGTTTTTTTCTCAATCACTTTCTCTATCGATCTCATTCTTTCTCTTTCTCATTACGACCAAAATGCCTTCATCAAATACATTAGACAAAACACGTGAAAACATCTAACTAATCTTGGAGGTAATGCTGAGCACATACATGAGTGCTTCCTATAGATAATCTGTGACGATCGTGCAGCTATGTTAGGTGAAAGTGACCAGGCTACCATGAACGAATGTGAAGTGGAGAAAGTGACCAGGCTACCATTAACGTATGAGAAGTGGAGAAAGTGACCAGGCTACCATGAACGAATGTGAAGTGGAGAAAGTGACCAGGCTACCATAAACGAATGTGAAGTGGAGAAAGTGACCAGGCTACCATGAACGAATGTGAAGTGGAGAAAGTGACCAGGCTACCATTAACGTATGAGAAGTGGAGAAAGTGACCAGGCTACCATGAACGTATGAGAAGTGGAGAAAGTGACCAGGCTACCATGAACGAATGTGAAGTGGAGAAAGTGACCAGGCTACCATTAACGTATGAGAAGTGGAGAAAGTGACCAGGCTACCATGAACGAATGTGAAGTGGAGAAAGTGACCAGGCTACCATGAACGAATGTGAAGTGGAGAAAGTGACCAGGCTACCATGAACGAATTTGAAGTGGAGAAAGTGACCAGGCTACCATTAACGTATGAGAAGTGGAGAAAGTGACCAGGCTACCATGAACGTATGAGAAGTGGAGAAAGTGACCAGGCTACCATTAACGTATGAGAAGTGGAGAAAGTGAGAGAGAAAAAGAGACCATATCATTTGTAAGCTATACGGGGATCAAGCGAGTGTTTAAAGCATATGATTTGGTACGAGGCGTGTTCAAATGAATCCGGACCAAACTGCTACAAATGAGCATAAGAACGACGCGTATGATGACGTCACTTTTAGGACAAACCACATACCAGTTTGCAAAATTTCATTATCTTCCGACTCATAGTTTCCTCAGCAGACCGTTGAAAACATGGGGGATGTGATACGGAATATGTCTAGAGTTGATCAGTGAGCGGTGATTTGGTTTCTAACAGGTGATGGATGTCGACCAGTTGACATTGATCGCAGAATGCAAGCAGTGTATGGTGATAAAAGTGTATCGAAGACAACAGTGAAGAACTGGGCAACGATATTTAAAGAAGGACGTGAATCAACAATGTGAATTTGAAAGTTATCAGATGGTTGTGGACTATGGCGTGTTGTCAGAACCTCCTAGAATTTATCGTAATCGGGGCGAATGCGAAACGTCTCGATTTCATCGGTAACATTATGGGTTTATAGCAATGAAAAATGGCGACAGCACCAGGATTTTGGTTCGACATGTGGTCGGATGCGGCTGTAGCGACCGTTCCGAGTGCGACAGGACGTTCACACGTGCGACAAAAGTGGATGTCTATGGTAGTTTAGTTGTTGTAGATTCTGCCATTTCAGGCAGTGAATATTTCTGGGAAACATTGATTATGTTCCGCGCTGCGAAGTGAGTACCCTGTGTGCTATTATATGCTAAGCGGAGTTGACCCCATCGGGAATCGGAGTAGTCAAAAGGTTAAAGTACTCCTCTCACAGTGATGAACGGAAACGGTGGGCGATCGAATCCTGCAAGTTTCAAACGACCCCTGGTCTCACAGGAGATAGACCAGAGTGCCGGCATCCCGAGTTACCTCCAGTCGCCTCGACCAATAGTCTTGCCACTGATTCAAAGTAACTCGGGATAAGAGTGAGATTGATGACCAGCGCATTCACTTTCTCACTATCATCTAAATGTGGTTGTGTCTTCATGTGTGATCGAGCTACAACTGATGAAATACAAGATATAATTTCAACAGCAATAGGGCCTTTTGAAAACCTCTTGGCAACTGTCAAAAGAAGAAAACTCGCTTGGTACGGTCACATATCGAGATCAAATGGTCTTGCAAATACGATCCTCCACGGAAGGTGTAAGGAAGACGACGAAGAAGCCGGCCCAAAAAGAGGTGGGAGGACAACATAAAAAAATGGACAAATCTCCGACCAGAAGAGGCACAGACAGCGGCCGCTGACAGAGAAGGGTGGCGTGGTGTTGTGAGGATGTCTTCATGTGTGCCCCAACGACCTCACCGGTTACGGGATGACCATGACTTGACCTGATAATCTAAACACAGAGCACATCACATTATTAAGACAAAAACTGTCTGATCTTGTGGCCATCTTCGCTTGAGATGGGGAATAACTTACATAAGCGGGGTTGTGCTGCACAAACAGCTTCCAGAATTTGACAAAATATTGAAAACGATCAAAGGTAGAAACACTTTCATTGACCTTTGCAGCGTTTTGAAATCTTAGATAACAGTTTGACTGCTCTGAATTGCAGATTTTTGCTTTTGGAGACGTTTATCGAGGATCGCGTGGCCGACTGGATTCGAGGCCTGCCTGCCGACAAAGAAGGCAGCGGTTCGAATCCTCGGTATAGCATGAGTTATTTTTCTGTTGGGGGTGAAATAAACAATCATAGCCAGCACACGACGTGGTGACAGCAGTGGCGAAGCGGCCTGTAGTTCTCAGCCTTCAAAACCTCTCGACTACCCCAGCAATGGGAAAAATGTAGTTTTGCATTTTTTTTAAATTTTTAAATTTTTGTTGTAGACGTTTATCTTCCATGCCAGCACGCTGCAAGTCCATCTGACTGAGGCTTCCTGTAGGGAATATACAGCGTCGCCCATAAATTACTTTACTATTAGAATATTGAATTATACATATTTTGTTCACAACTGAAGAATCGGTGGCCAAGGGATTGTGAGTTCAGCTTACAATACCAATATAGTAAGGTCGAATCCAGATTGCAATCAAGTCTGTTCTGTGAGCTATTTGCCTTTACCATTTTGCGTGTTAATATGTGTAAACACTTTTTATAGCATGTTTAATCTTCTGTAATAAATTTACAAGCAATTAAAATGCAACTTTCTGTGACTGGTATAATAGCAAAACCGTTCATGTTATAACTTCATCCTGTCCACAACGTACATTGCGACGCCCACATTTATTCTACAGTGGACAGTCGTTATATTTTTCTTTATTACATCGATAAATTCCGGAGGCCAGTGGTTATATTTTTCTATGTTCCAACGATCAATTCTGGAGGCCAGTCGTTATATTTTTCTATGTTCCAACGATCAATTCCGGAGGCCAGTCGTTATATTTTTCTATGTTCCAACGATCAATTCCGGAGGCCAGTCGTTATATTTTTCTATGTTCCAATGGTTATCTCGATGGGCAGTCGTTAACATTTTCTATATTTCAAATTATCATCACGGCGGCCAGTCGTTACATTTTTCCATGTTCCAATGATATGTGGCCTGTTGTTTTATTTCGTGTAGATTTCCGATAAACTTCTAGATTATCTTACAAGAGAAGCAAATATGTCGACATAATTTGCATAGACGATGAATCATCATTTAGAATGAAACCATTTTGTTGTTTGATGTTCTTCCTTTGTCCAACAACAATTAGCAGCATCCGTGAAAGATAACCATTTTGTATCTATTGTAGCTAGGAAAGATAATGCACTTGAATGGTGCAAAATAGAAATTCAGAGATAAAGAATTAATTAAGCTATTGAATAAAAAAAAAAGCGTAGCAGTAGATTGAAATTATGTATGTGGGCTTTTAAATGTCTAAATTTAGGAATACATTGAAATGTTCCTTTCATTCATCTTGGCAACTTTATATGTGTGTATGTGTTTTCATTTGTTTAATTAGTTACATCGCTACAAACCTTAAAGTATATTTAAGTTTTTTGTGTATGCTTATGTCGTTAAATCTTTAGATGATTATGACTGTCTATAGATTATCTCTCTTTCTCTCTCTCTCTCTTTGTGTGTCTGTGTGTGTGTGCATATATATGTGTATATACATATATATATATATATATATGTATATATATATATTCACATGTATATGCGCATGTATATGTACACACAAAGAGAGAGAGAGAGAGAGAGAGAGAAAATCTACAGAGTATATATATATATATGTATATATATATATATATTCACATACAAAGAAAGAGAGAAAGAGAGAGAGAGAGAGAGAGAGAGAGAGAGAGAGAATCTACAGAGTGTATATATACAAATATATATATATATATATATATATATTTATATATATATATATATATATATATATATATATATATATATATATATATATATCGATCTTCAATTATATTCGGTCTTTGCAGCTATGTGGCTTCAGAAGTTACTGTAATTAAGTTGTTTTATAGATTTGAGTATGTTTGTATCTGTATATATGTATGTGTCTGCATCTCTTTATGTTTATGTATCTGTGTATATTTGATAGTTTCATTAACTTCATATCTTTGAATTTTTATTGGTTTCTCCTTGTTGATACGTCTCTCTATTTTCACGTCTTACCATCTTAATATGTACTTCTGTCTTTATATTTCTTTCCATTTGTATAACGTAACTCACAAACCCACCAACATCCACTCCTCTATCACCAACATCCAAAAACCCATCACCAACATCCACTTCTCCATCACCAACATCCACTCCACCATCATCAACATCCACTCCTGCATCACCTAAATTCACTCCTCCATCACCAACTTCCGCCCCTTTATCACCAACATCGACTCTTCCCTCACCATCTACTCCACCATCACCAACATTCACTCCTCCCTCACCAACATCCACTCCTCCATCACCAACATCCACTCCTTCCTCACCATCCACTCCTCCATCACCAACATCCACTCCTCCCTCACCATCCACTCCTCCCTCACCATCCACTCCTCCATCACCAACATCCACTCCTCCCTCACCATCCACTCCTCCCTCACCATCCACTCCTCCATCACCAACATCAACTCCTCCATCCCCATCCACTCCTCCATCACCAACATCCACTCCTCCCTCACCATCCACTCCTCCCTCACCATCCACTCCTCCATAACCAACATCCACTCCTCCCTCACCATCCACTCCTCCATCACCATCCACTCCTCCCTCAACATCCACTCCTCCCTCACCATCCACTCCTCCATCACCAACATCCACTCCTCCCTCACCATCCACTCCTCCCTCACCATCCACTCCTCCCTCAACATCCACCCCTGCATCATGAACATCCACCCCTTCATCACCTCCAACTAACTGTAGATCTCCACTGCCATAACCAAACATACAACAAAAATGGCTCAATTTCAAAGCATCGAAGAAAAACGCTGATGATTGCCAATGACCTCTATCCTTCGTGTTACCTGCTAATAACTATTTTACTACTAACACCATGGATATGTAGAAACACTCCTCAACTTCACTGCCACGTATACTGTATTCCCGTGCTCTGTGTACATCAAATTCAATTTAAAGTACAAAAATGTCCCTGCACCACCAAACAATCCCACAAATTACGTTCTATTTAAATGAGTTTTCGCCATTAATTAGTTTGCTCAATTGAAGATTTACTTTACGTTTGCATAGGCACAGGATTTGAGTCAGGAGACAGTCCCAATGGATTCATGAGAAAAAATGGATTAAGTACTTGAGAAATAGCTATTGAATCCTTCAAAACAGCTTTTGATGACCCTGTGCGATACATTAATAAGTATTGTATCTCCCGTTTGAATAAGATTATATCCATTTCAATTTGGTGTCCACCCTCTGTTTCAATTACATTGGGTTTTTTTTAATCGTTTTTCTTTCTCTAGCCTAGTGATTCTCAATTTTGTGTGGTCCTTCTGAATCACTGTATGTGTACCTCCCTCATGTGGTTTGTTAAAAGTAGTTATAGATGGTGTCTAACTTCGGGTCTACTTAGCTCAAGTATTTGAGTCTATTAAAATGGGTTCGCACATTGGTTAAACCACCCTCCAAGAAACTGGTTGTATACGTACTCTATAGAGTCTTGTAGACCATTATAAAGACGTTAAGTTACGTTACTTACATGAATATATTGTATGTACTTTCTTTAGGTCTGTGATTCCCAAATTGGTGTAGGCCCCCTGTTTCATTGACATCACTATCTCGTATGTCCTATCTCAAAGCCAATCATCCCCAACCATGTATTCACCAATAGCCATGTGGAGAGTTCGAGAACCAAATCTAGATTTTTAAAAATGTATTTGTGTTTTTCCTTAGGATTCGTGGCGAAGTGATTAAGCCGTCGGCCTCGTGATCCGGTGGTGGTGGTTCAACTCCGGACTCCGCCGTCTTTTTCACGAGTGCTTGATTCGGAGTCCCCTGCATCTCGTAGTCGCTCCCTAGTCGTGTTTTTCTTGACTTGCCACTGGGGTCGGGCGGCTCGAGACAAGAGATTGAGCATAAAAAGTAGCGCAGTTTATCCTTACTAAGAATAACGCTAGCAAAATAAATTATGCAATTATCGTCTACGATGATCGGCGGCGGCCTTTGCCTTTTATTTGTGTTTTTCTCACTTAATGTTAACATGATTCAATCAATCAATCAATCAATCATTCAAAACTCTTCAACGCCCTACCGAGCATAGGCCATCAGCAAATATTCACCAACTTTTGCTGTCCTCCCTCATCATTTACAGCTATGTCCATGTCCTTCTACCGTAGAAGATTCCAGAAGAATTACTCCCTTGTAAGGCTATCAGCTGTTTTCCATGATGGGTGTCTCATTTATCGTCAGCGTCTTCTCTTCTTATCTGGTTCTACCAACATCTATCATGTCTTTTACCAAAATGATGTACTACAATTATCAGCTTTTCGTAATTTGTTTAAACACATTATCTCGTTATTATCATATTAAATATCTTTTGTTGTTATCCAATTTATATTATCCAATAAATAGTATTTTCATACCAACCAGATATGGGCATTGGATAAGGCCCAGGAACGAAAGTTAGCCCCCCCTGCGAATTGCGGTGCCTACAAATGGTCACTAACAACACTAGAAGAGACATAATTGCAAATCAGAGTATTCGGGAAAGGTTGGAACAATTCCCTGCCTACAATATATAGAGGAACAAAGAATGAATTGGTTTGACCACATTGTGATAATGCAACCCAGACCATATTGTTCATGCAACCTGTTACAGGAGAACATCAGGAAGAAGGGCGAGAGGTAGACCCAGGAAGAGGTGGATAGACAGCGTAAAAGAGACCTGCCGTTAAATGGGAGAAAATGTTATTCGAGCCATGAGAGAGGCGAAAGACAAATAAGTACCACGACACTGGGCTACAACCCGGTAGAAAGTGAGATGACATTGGGCTACAACCCCGTAGAAAGTGAGACACCAGTGGGCTACATCCCGGTAGAAAGTGAGACAACAGTGGGCTACAACCCGGTAGAAAGTGAGACACCAGTGGGCTACAACCCGGTAGAAAGCGAGACAACAGTGGGCTACATCCCGGTAGAAAGTGAGACACCAGTGGGCTACATCCCGGTAGAAAGCGAGACAACAGTGGGCTACATCCCGGTAGAAAGTGAGACACCAGGGGGCTACATCCCGGTAGAAAGCGAGACAACAGTGGGCTACATCCCGGTAGAAAGTGAGACGACAAAAGAAGAGGCAGAATATATCATACTGGTTACCTAGAACACTAGAAATAAGTACATCAGCTTTAAAATTAGACATTTGGAAAACGTGTTTGGAAATCTATCACAGACCTCGGAGGTAAGGGGTACCAACAATGGGAATTGAGTTCAAGCCACTGGCTACAGCGCGTATTTTACATCCCCGTACAGAATTTCGTTTTTCTATTAAATTCACATTTTTTAATTGCATTTGCAACCACCTCATCAACATTAAATTGAAGCAATGTTTGCGCATTAAATACGAACCTTCCATCCAAGCTTTCTTGACTTGGGGGAAAACCTAAACCGTCCTAGGTAAAAAGGTCACTCAATCGATGTTCCTTCATGTACGCCCCGTTTTTTGGGGGTTTATTTTTGTCACAGCCTGTGCAAAAACTGAGAAGGAATCACGAAGGCTACAATATAACATCTAGACAAGCGCTGATAACAAAAAGAAATTTGATGAAAATGAAAGCTTTTTATTATGATGTGAGATAATAATACAAATTATGAAGATTAAAGTGAAAAATAAAGTGAAACAAATACCAAATTATGAAAAGTGGGAATTCCAATGCGTTTTTGTTTTACAGATATTATTAATATTGTTTTTGCGTTCGCCTTATTTCTCTAATCCCCAAGGCGGTGTGCGTTGCACAGTGGTTTTTATTTTGCGCCTGTCGGCCCAGTGCATCCGACTTCATCATACATTTTATGAAAGGGCCTGCTTCCTCCTGCATTTTCTAAAGGTCTGCTTCCCCGGGGTAACGGCCGGTGATGTGATGGGGATCGAACCCAGCACCTTCGGTTTGTGAGCCGTGCCACTTACCTAGTCACTAGGCCACGCCGTCCACTCGCTAGAGACATTTAAAAATTGTGAATGTAACATTAACTTTAGTAACTGTTATGCAATCTTGTAGCTGTGAGCAATGATCTGTGACATCTTTATTTAATCAGTGGTCCAAAATTATTGTAGCGTGAAGAGCTAGTTTTAGTAACCAGTTTGTGGTCCATGACTTTTACCGGCATATTTCGAAATTTCAAAATGTCCCGAAGTGGCTTGGGTGTCTTTTTCTTGTTCTTCTTTGTACGCTGTAAGACGTCAACTTGAATTTGTTCGAAGAAAGCAGTAGTCATCCGGAAGCTGTCGACACTGCCATAGTTTGTCTAGTAGTATTGGCACTGGTGGTGGTAACATGTGCTTTCTCTGGTCCTCGTATGCCGGCCAATTTTGCATCAGATGTTCAGCGGTTATTTTCCCTGTACCACAGGTGCATTCGTCAGTGCCACCTATCTTCAGTTTATTGAATAGATCGTACCTCAGTTTGTTGTGGCCTGTGTGGAGACTGAAGACCCAGACCTGCTCTCTTCTGTTCAACTGCATGATGACGTTTGGGTGTCCAGTTGTCAGAAATCAATTTTAATATCCTGCTTCCTGTTTTATTAAATCTTCTTCCTCAGTTTTCCCATCTTCTTCTTTGTCTTATTTGTCCACATTTTCCCTTATGTTCTTTTTTTCTCCACATGTTATTTGAATTCATTGTCCTCTTCCTCCTCTTTTTATGTCTTTTATCTTAGTTTCTTAGTAGTATCTTTTATCAACTTTAATCTACATCCTCATCTACCCCTTAATCTCCTTCCGCACTGTGTTAATAATCTCTTTCCTTTAATGTATTCATTCCAGTTTTCTTCCTCGCTTTCTTCCATTTTTGTCTTCGTTAGCGTCATCTTCCCCTGGCTTTCTTCACAATAATCTTATCCATGTTGTTAATTTGGATCACTATTTTTCAAAGTGTGATGACCTTTGGTACTTGCGTCTTAATTAATTCACCCCAAACAGAGTTCTTCGTGTTTGCTCGTACGTAAATGGACATTTCATTTCGGGTTATTGTGAGGACAGGTCGATATAATTTTTTTATAATAAATAACTAAAGACTTAGATGAAGATAGAAATGTAGAAAAGATGGTGATATTCAGTTTTGCGAAGGGTTAGTTTAGTGTTAGGCTTAGGGATAGGTTTAGGATTATTGTAGGGTTAAGGTTAGATTTAGAGTTGTGGCTAGGTTTAGGGCTATAGTTAGATAACATAGCTGATATTACATAATCTGGGAGCATGGATAATGCCATGCTATTGTGGAAACTGGATGCTCCTCTCCGTTTCATAGACCACCATTACCACAGTCAAGAAATACATTTCTCTGACGGCAGAAATAAACGGGACCTGGAATCCTTGTCTATTCTCTTAGAATGTTTAGTATCCTCAATGGTTAAAAATTTAACTATTCTGTGAGTCACTACCTTAAATTATGTGATAAAATATATATTTCTTTTGTTTGGGATGAATTAAAACGCAAATACCTAACCTTCTGAGCTAGACTGTCTTCGGAAGAGGGTAATGGTATTCTAAAAAAATGTAGAAAGGTGGAATGAAGCAAAACATATTGAGAACCACAGATGCAGAGGATCGAGCATGATAGAGTTGAACGATTTTTAGCTTGGTATACATTTGAATTTTTTAAATGTTCTACATTGGTTTTTATCATATGCCACTTTTACGTTTTTTTATCCACTTTTAACACCTTCGTGGGGAACTGAGACACTAGTTCGGTCAGGCAAAGAGTACGGAAGCTTAGATATACGGAGTTCTCCCTTAGATATACGGAGCTCTCCCTTAGATATATGGAGCTCTCCCTTAGATATATGAAGCTCTCCCTTAGATATATGGAGCTCTCCCTTAGATATATGGAACTCTCCCTTAGATATATGGAGCTCTCCCTTAGATATATGGAGCTCTCCCTTAGATATATGGAGCTTTCCCTTAAATATATGGAGCTCTCCCTTAGATATACGGAGCTCTCCTTTAAATATACGGAGCTCTCCTTTAAATATACGGAGCTCTCCTTTAAATATACGGAACTCTCCCTTAGATATACGGAGCTCTACCTTAGATATACGTAACTCGCCCTTAGATATACGGAACTCTCCATTAGATATACGGAACTCTCCGCCTCATTAAACTGCTTTCCCATTAGTTTGATTTGGACAGTGTTATTGGTTGCATTTAATTTTAAAATTGTTGCCTTTTCTGAATACATCTTTGGAATTATTTTCTAGATAAATATGTCTTATGCGTGCCTTCTTCTATATTAAGATTTGACTGTGGAGTGAGATGGCCGTTTCCTTTGCGCATATTCGATATTTTTAGTCTCTTAGTCGACCTCTACTTCTACAGTGATGGAGGCCACCACGCAGGTGCCAGCTCTGGCGTGAATCTTGTTGTAGGCGAAATGAGGATTTCCCACTAAGCAGTCAAGGCTGGAGCAGCTTATTACTCCGTTACATTGGAACAAATGTCGTGGAGGATGGTTAATCTGATGTGCGAGTCCATCTTAATTTACGCATACACTAGAGAGAAAATGAACCGCATCATGTTAGGCGCCATGTACTGTAAACTCTTAACTCGTACTCTAAACAAACCATTCAACCATGGCCGGTATTATGTCATGTCATACAGTTAGTCACCTCTTACGACAAGCTCTCTGTGGTGCAGTGGTGCTATTCTTGTCCTTGTCATACACAAATACCCCGGTAGACCACTAGGGTTTTGCTTAGTTCTTAATTCAACTCTAAGACCACTCGGGTGGTTGTATAAAAAAGGTCTCCTGGATTATATTACTCTGAAAGGCTGCACAAATCCACTGCCAGCAGAAACAAAAGAGGTTATAAAAGACAAGGCTAACGAATGCAGGATGTTATGTTAAATGAATACGTGAGTTATTCCTTACCCTAATCTCTGCATGTCTTCATATGCCTGTTTTATTATGACGTGAGTCTCTGCGGGATCCCTAGGCACCTAACTAGAACTCAACAGTGTATCCCTATGCAAACTGTCAATAGGTTTTTCAAAGTCAACACATTGTTAAAATATAAATGTAGACAGTTTGCCTCTAATGCAAATCATGATTGTAGGCAGTCTGTCCTAATGTAAATCATGTTTGTAGACAATATGTACCCGATGTAAATCATAACTGTAGACAGTCTGTCCCTAATGTAAATCATGATTGTAGACAACCCGTCCCTAATGTAAATCATGATTGTAGACAGCCCGTCCCTAATGTAAATCATCTTTGTAGACAGTCTGTCTTAACGTAAATCATGATTGTAGACAGTCTGTCCTATTGTAAATCATGATTGTAGACAGTCTGTCTAAACTTAAATCATGATTGTAGACAATCTGTCCTAATGTAAATCATTATTATAGACAGTCTGTCTCAACGTAAAACATGATTGTAGACACTCTGTCCTAATGTAAATCATGATTGTAGGCAGTCTGTCTCAACGTAAATTATAATTGTAGACAGTCTGTCCCAAATTAAATCATGATTATGGTCAGTTTGTCTCTAATATCAATCATGATTGTAGACAGTTTGTAGTTTTTGTAGAATAGATCAATCTCCGACGAGAGGATGCAGGCAGCGGCCACTGACAGAAAGAGATGGCGTGGAGTTGCGAGGGTGCTTTTATGGTTTCCTCAACGACCTCACCGGTTACGAGATGACCTAACGTGAGACAGATTATCACCATCGTCAGTCCCGTAACCTGAAAGGTCACTAAGGCATCAATACCGCATGTTGTTGGACCACTTCCCGTCACCCCACTCGGTTCTGTGCTAGAATATTTGTTCTAGCTATGGACATTCCCGTCCACTCTCTAATGTTGCCTTCCCATATCTTTTTCTGCCTCCCTCCCTTACGCTTTTCAGGCACAGTACTTTGCAGGAATGTCTTGGTCAACCCAGCCGATCTTGAAGCATGCCCATTCCATGTGAGTTTGCGTGCTTTTACCATAGTCAATAGGTCTCTATATTGACCGATCTATCTTTTAACGGTGCACCGAACTGCCTTATTCGTTACGTGCGTCTAGAAATGGCGATAATTCGACGCAGACATCCCCTCTTCATTGCACACATTCTTCGTTCTAGAACCGATGTAAACCAGATTCTAGTGAGACCTACGAAGAGTCCAAAAGGTTTATTAGGGACAGATACATGGCCAAATGGGAAACAGAGCATACTGGCTACACAAAAAATGATGGCTATTACCAGTTGAACAGAAGAGAGCAGGTCGTGGTCTTCAGACTCCGCACAGGCCACAACAGACTGAGGTACCATCTATTCAATAACTGAAGATAGGTGGCACTGACAAATGCACATGTGGTACAGGGATAATGACCGCTGAACATCTGCTGCAAAATTACCCAACATACGAGGACCAGAGAAAGCACACGTGGCCATCACCAGTGGCAACACTAGACAAGCTCTATGGCAGTGTCGACAGCCTCAGGATGACAGCTGCTTTCTTCGAACAAATTCAAGTTGACGTCTGACAGCGTACGAAGAAGAAGAAGAAGAAGAAGAAGAAGAACCGCTGTCAGAGTTGAAGTTTCGCACTCGTGAGGGTACACGGAAGTGACAAGTGCATACATTAAACTCTACTTGGATTTCAGGTTGATACTTTTGTCCCTCCATATCGGCCTCAGTTTGGTCAGAGCAGCCATGGTCATCGCTTTTCTTGCCTGAAGCTCAGTTCTGGAACCTTCCCCATCCATCAGTGCTCCCAGGTATTTCTTCTTCTTCTTCTTCTTCGTACGCAGTCAGACAGTAACTATTATTTTTTCGAAAAAAGCGGCGGTCATCCTGAGGCTATCGCCACTGCAATAGAGCTTGTCTGGCAGTTCCACTGGTGATGGCCACATTTGCTCTCTCTGATCCTCGTATGTCGGGCAGTTCTGCAGCAGATGTTCAGCGGTCATTTTACCGGTACCGCACGGGCATTCGTCGGTACCACCTATCTTCAATTTGTTGACTAGGTGGTACCTCAGTCTATTGTGGCCAGTGCGAAGTCTGAAGACAACGACCTGCTCTTCTCGGTTCAACTGGTAATAGGCATCGTTTTTTGTGTAACCAGTATGTTCGGTTTCCCATTTGGTCCTGTATCTGGCTTTGATAAGCCGTTTTGACTCTTCGAACGTCATACTAGTATCTGTTTGTGGTAGTCTTGCACCTTCTTTTGCCAGTCTGTCTGCCTCCTCGTTGCCTTTGATGTTGCAGTGTGATGGGACTCACTGTACCACTACCCTTTTTGGTGCGGACTGCTGGCACAGTTTGCAGAGTGCTGCTCTTAAATCATTAAGCTCAGTGTTTTTCTGGCTTTTTAGCGCTGTGACTACGGCGAGAGCATCTGTAAGCAGGACTATATGGCTTTCATTTTCTTTATGCGTCACCATTTCTTCCACTGCCGCCCTCAGTGCCTCTGCCTCAGCTCTGAAATTGCTTGTATACTTACCAGTAGCGAATGACAGTGTTATTTTTCTGCCATTTGGTGGGTTCAGGAATGCTCCTGCCCCCCCCCCCCCCCCGTTCTGTGTAGTGTTTCTTACAGAACCGTCGGTGTATGCATGGGTCCAGTCCATGCTTGGATAGTTTTTCGATGTAAAGCTTAGGGTAGTATCTCTCCTTTCTTTTTCAGTCTGGCAGTTTTTGTTTCCAATACCTGGTATATCTTCTACCACCTCTGGAAATATATCCTGCCTCCAGGTAGGTTTTCGTACAGTAGTGATGGGTTTTGGTGTTGTTAGTGCGTTTATGGGATCTTCGTGCATCTTTGCTTTTGCTATTTCTGTAAAGTTTCTCCGCTTTAGTTTCCCATTTCCCAAATTGTTTAGTCTCTGGTGCATTGGATGGTCGGTCAGTCTTCGCTCCCAGGTATTTAAACTTTAACAATTTGCAATGGTTTGTCTTTAATCGTAGAAGTGTATCACTAATCTAAAATAAGAAAATAATAATATTGTCTCACGATTTTTGCAAATTCGTAGGAATGAAAAAAAACACTACAATTTAGTATGTTTAATAATAATAATGAATTATTAATAAAGTACTGTTATTATTGAAAAGATTTAGTGGAATGTGGGAATTAAAGAATACGTCCACTGGCACCTGACAAGCTCGTCTTGAAAGGCGAATAATGAGAGTTGTGCATTGAGACTAACAAAATCAGCACGTTAAAATAATGGCTACTCAGACAATTAATGGCTACTGAGACAACTAATTGCTACTGAGACAAATAATGGCTATTGAGACAACTAATGGCTACTGAGACAATTAATGGCTATTGAGACAACTAATGGATACTAAAACAACTAATGGCTATTGAGACAACTAATGGCTACTGAGACAGCTAATGGCTACTCAGACAATTAATGGCTACTGAGACAACTAATGGCTACTCAGACAATTAATGGCTACTGAGACAACTAATGGCTATTGAGACAACTAATGGCTATTGAGACAACAAATGACTACTGAGACAACAAATGGCTAATCAGACAACTAATGGCTATTGGGACAACTAATGGCTACTGAGACAACTAATTGTTACTGAGAAAACGAATGGCTAATGAGACAACTAATGGCTAATCAGACAACTAATCGCTATTGAGACAACTAATTGCTACTGAGAAAACTAATGGCTATTGAGACAATTAATGGCAGCTGAGACAACTAATGGCAGCTGAGACAACTAATTGCTACTGAGAAAACGAATGGCTATTGAGACAACTAATGGTAGCTGAGACAACTAATTGCTACTGAGAAAACTAATGGCTATTGAGACATCTAATTGCTACTGAGAAAACTAATGGCTATTGAAACATCTAATTGCTACTGAGAAAACTAATGGCTATTGAAACATCTAATTGCTACTGAGAAAACTAATGGTTATTGAAACATCTAATTGCTACTGAGAAAACTAATGGCAGCTGAGAAAACTAATTGCTACTGAGAAAACTAATGGCTATTGAGACTTCTAATGGCTACTTAGACAACAAATGGCTACTGAGAAAACTAATGGCATGGCTTTAACGAAACGTCTCGGAAAATCACAGCAGCTGAAGCAGACGTGAATTTCAATATACTTTATGTATAGAAAGGGAGGGGCGGGGTGGGTTGAGTTCCAGTGGCCATCCCATGCATCATATGGTTCGATAAGGTCAAAAGTAGAAGTCACGTGGTAACTGTTGATGACCTGTATTGTTTAAAGAAATAAAACGGAAACAATAAAATTCAGCCGCCTATCCCAAGCTATGATGGAGTCAGCGTCATGAACTACATCCATTTTTTGAATCGTGGAAGACCTAGCAGTGAGAGCTATCGCTTTAATTATATTTAAGTGAGTAAGTTTTGCGCTGTCATTAACCGTACTTTCTCGATCAGAACTACCTTGGTCCAGTGGCAAGACGTGTTAGTCGGTATTACTGGAGATAGCACGGAATGTAGATTCAGTTTTCTCGTGTGTTTCCCCCCCCCCCCCCCCCCAGTCTAATTAGGTAAGACTTTCCATATTGTACAAAATTATAATTTTGCCCTGGACAGTTGCTAACAGCGTGTTATTTTTTCTATTTTAAAATAACAGGTGATCTTTTAGGTGATAAGCGGGTACATAGGACCTCCTAGTTTTATCGTTCATCTCTGAAAGGACGAAATAGCCCACAGTTTGACGCTTCCGTTTCTTGATGGACGAGCAGCTTGTGTCTCACGAGTAACGATTCCCCACTTTTATCCTCGTGTCTATTCCGAATTTGCTATTGCTGATGTCGTGGAAGAGGGGATGGGTATAATATATAGGTGCAAGCCTTAGGAATATATGCCGCGTACCCGTACAGTCGCCACACAGTTTACACGCTAGATTTTGTTAATTGTATACCCTTAAGAAAATACAAGTTTAACCGAGGTTTTGAACCCCTGTAATCTTTATCGATGGACAGATGTCATAATCATTCGACCATCTGCTCATCTTCTTCTTTGTTTCATAGCAGGTCACGTTACCATTTCACAGAAAAAACAATGTCTTCCATTTTCTCAGAATCTCGCATATTAAAGAAACCGTTGATTCATATTTCACATACTTGAAATTGCAAAACATGTATTAAGATATCAAATTGCAGTAATTCGCTCTCGACGTTCCTAACGACTAGTCAGATTTCATTTGTTATTTTTTGCTATAACAATGAATAGCTTCCATTTTTTAATTATTCTTATTCCGACTGCCGCCCTTCCGTGGCTAGATGGCTTCATATTTATGGCGTGGAAGGCTGAAATCGTATTTCGATTAAAGTTAATTTTTTTTGCATTTTATTGTTGTTAAATTCTTACAGAGGATAAATTTTATGATCTTTGTCTGGTGCTGCTGTATTTGTGTGTTGTTTATGATGAGGTAGCCTGGATTCTGATGTTCGTTGTTCGGAGTTTAAAACCACGCAATTTACTCCATGCACCTGGTTTCCTTTAGAACATTAACATGCAGTGGATAATACCCATCTATTTTATTTTGGACCATCTTTATTAATTACACATATGCAATTCAGCAGCCTTGGCCACCATTCCTAGTTGTTGTTCGTTCATCATCACTGGGGAGGACCACTTTGTGAACAGTCACTGTTCATAAGTTCAAAGATGGCTAAATAGGCCAATCTGAGCTCTGAATTGTCTGTTGCACTTTGTACAAGGAAATGAGACACCTCCTTTCACCGGGGTTGAAGAAGGGTTGATGTGAGTTGACTTGCGGAGCGATCGGCTCTGGATAGCTTCTTCTACTCTTCATGCATCATGTCTGTGAACACCTTCATCAATAGTGCTGAGCCAGTCTGTGTGATTGGTAACGATTCTTTCCCAGGCATCGTGGTTAATACCGCACTCCATCAGTTATCTCTTAACCGTGTCCTTGTATCTTTTTCATCGACCACCGTTTGCCCTCTTGCAGTTCACTATAGAGCAACGCTTTTGGTAGAAGTTGATATAACATGTGTTCCACATGGCCATCCCATCTCAGCTGTGCTGCGCATATAATGGTGTGTTTACTGGACACTCGTGATCCCCTTATACATCTGTATTTGGCACCGTGTCCTGCCATCTAATCATCAGTAGTTTCCGCAGTTAGTGCATGTGAAAGGGATTCAATTTAGTTGTATTCACTTTGCCCCACGTCTCTTCCCGTGCACAGGAAATCGGTTTCAAAAATCTGTTCCGTTTTTTACATTAACTCTCGTTTTAGCATTCTTGTACTAAATTTGAGGAGATGGTAGCTGCGTTGTTTGTATTTGAGCTTCCGACAAAGAGATCACGAGTTCAAACACTTGGCAAGCGATTGGTTCTTACAACCTTAGGTTTAAGGAAAATCAAGCATGAACGTGTGCGTAGGGACAGTAGGACAATCAGCCATGTTCCTAAACTCTATAATTCCTTATCCAGACCACATAAATTGGAATAGATAGCATATTCGTGGTTTAAAGAAATGTTGTTGTAAGCTGTTTCTCTAAGCTGTTCGTGTAAGCTGTTCCTGTAAAATGTCCCTGTAGGATGTTCCTGTAAGCTGTTCCTGTAAGATGTTCATGTAAGCTGTTCATGTAAGCTGTTCATGTAAGCTGTTCCTGAAAGCTGTTCCTGTAAGCTGTTCCTGTAGGTTGTTCCTGTAAGCTGTTCCTGATGGCTTTTCCTGTAAGATGTTCCTGTAAGCTGTTCCTTAAGCTGTTCCTGTAAGATGTTCCTGTAAGCTATTCCTGTAAAATGTTCATGTAAGCTGTTCCTGTAAGCTATTCCTGTAGGATGTTCCTGTAAGTTGTTCCTGCAAGGTTTTCCTGTATGCTGTTCCTGTAAGGTGTTCATGGTAGCTGTTCCTGTAGCCTGTTCCTGTATGTTGTTCCTGTAAGTTGTTCCTGTAAGCTGTTCATGTAAGCTGTTCCTGTAAGCTATTCCAGTAGATTGTTCCTGCAATATGTTCCTGTAAACTGTTCATGTAATCTGTTCATGTAAGCTGTTCATGTGTTATTAATAGACCGAATAGTGCAGGTATCGTAGCACAATGATGAAATACAATACAACATAACTAACACTTATCCAAGAGACGAACGAGGGCGAAGAACAAGGTCCCAGATTGTGTTCTTAAGATCATTGAATAGTCTCAATGTTGAATACTTCCTCTTCTTCTTCTTCTTCTTCTTCTGCTTCTTCTTCTTCTTCTTCTTCTTCTTCTTCTTCTTCTTCTTCTTCTTCTTCTTCTTCTTCTTCTTCTTCTTCTTTTTCGTTCATCCTCAAATCAAAGTCCTGGATTCTCTTACAAAGGACACCGTTATTTGTAAGACTGTTTTATCTCCATACAGCTTTTGTCTCATCTGTCTCGTGAGATCAGTATTGTTCTCTCTTTTCCTGCGTGAGCGTGCATCTTTGTAGGATGTGTTACACAGTCATGATATGATCCCCAAGTGTCCATGTGGGGAGCACTTTGTACATGGAAATGAGACAGGCGTTTCTGTAGGGATGCCCTCCTTATCCTTTGGCTGTCCCCAGCCTATCTGCAAGGCAGCAATTGTTTTTGGTCAGAGTTTTCTCTCTTAGGTAAGTTGTATTGCAGGACTAACGATTCTTCCCCACTCGTGTCTATATGGTTTGGCAATGATATGATGGACTATGTACTAGTTTGTACTATCCCGGAAAAGAGGCAGTGCAGTGTCACTGTGTCTCAGGATCGTCACGTCCTGCCAGAAACGTACCGTATGCATGTGAGTAAGGTATCTCTTTGATCCCTTTATTTTCTCGGCTCATCTGCAAAGATGGCACGCCTAGCATTCCCCGCCACCTGGGACGTTGTCAAAATAGATGTGCAATGTCCGCTGGACTGCATCTCTTCTTCGTCCATTGGGATGACTGTTAGCAGACAGAGGTAAGGAGCGAGGCAGGAGTGCATTTGGCCAGGTGCATTTCTGCGGCTCAACCGGGTTGGGCTGATACGCGAGCCCCAGGTCCCAACCATATCGTGGCCTCCCATCACAGCGGTGCTGAGATTTATGGCGGGATTCTGGCTTAGAGGCGTTCGGCCGAAATCCCTCAGGTGGTAGCTTCGCACCATTGGCTTATCAGCCAAGCACGTGGACCAAATTTCAGCGACCTGCGATTCCTCTCGAAGGAGTGCATTTAACCAGGGGACAAGCCTGGTAATGGCACGAAGATGTTGTTCGCCTGGTGTGCGGACATATCTCATGATCAAGGGTTGCGTCTCAACAGTTCGCAGTGAGGTGGCTGCTGTACTGCTTACAACACCCCGACCGAGAACTAAGTCTACTACTAGTGGTTTCACACCTCATCGCCGTATGGGGTGAATATCGGGCCGCTTCCCGCCCGCTTTGATCGGCAGACGACAGAGACCTCTTTCTGCGGCTCGACCGGGTCGGACTGGGACACGAGCCTCAGGTCCCAACCATATCGTAGCCTCTAATCGCAGTGGTGCTCAGATTTAGGGCGGGATTCCGGCTTAGAGGCGTTCGGCCGTAATCCCTCATATGATAGCCTCGCGCCGTTGGCTTATCAGCCTAGCGCATGGTCCAAATGTCTGCGATTTGCGATTCCTCTCGAGTTGAGCAGAACTGCCGTAGCAACGCCCTGTCATTAGTAGGGCAAAACTGACCTGTCTTCCGAGGGTCTAATACCAGCACCCTTTCACTATTAGACCCAACACATCAATAGAGGTCTTTTTAGTCAGTTAATGACCAAGCGTCTGGAACCTGCGTATTATGTAGGGTTAAGCAGGGTTATCGTAGCAGACGCTCTTTCATTAGGAGGGTACAATTTGACCTGTCTTCCGTGGGTCTAATATCAGCACACGTTCCCTATTAGACCCAACGAGAGTGCTCTCAGTCTGTCAGTCATTTTACAGTGTTGGCGTGTTGAGTCAAATTAAGCCGCAGGCACCACTCCTGGTGGTGCTCTTCCGTCAATTCCTTTAAGTTTTAGCTTTGCAACTATACTTCCCCCGGAACCAAAACACTTTGGTTTCCCGGAAGCTGCTCGCAGAGTCATCGAAGCAACTCCTGCGGATCGCTAGTCGGCATCGTTTATGGTCAGAACTACGGCGGTATCTGATCGTCTTCGCGCCTCTGACTTTCGTTCTTGATTAATGAAAACATTCTTGACAAATGCTTTCGCAGTAGCTCGTCTTGCGGCAATCCAAGAATTTCACATCTAACGCCGCAATACGAATGACCCCATTTGTCGCTGTTTATCATTACCTCCAGTTCCGAAAACCAACAAAATAGAAATGAGGTCCTATTCCATTATTCCATGCACCATTATTCAGGCATCCGAGGTCTGCTTTAAACACTCTAATTTTTTAAAGGAAACGCGCCGGCCACCCGGGACGCTCAGCGAAGATCACCCGCGGGAGAGAGCCGGCAGACTGTAGGGCAGGAGACAACAGGCAGTGAACCGGCGCGAGCCGGACCGCCCGCCTGCGCCTGAGATCCAACTACGAGCTTTTTAACTGCAACATCTTTACTATACGCTATTGGAGCTGGAATTACCGCGGCTGCTGGCACCAGAATTGCCCTCCAATAGATCCTCGTTAAAGGGTTTAAAGTGTACTCATTCCAATTACGGAGCCTCGAAAGAGTCCCATAAGGTAATTTTTCGTCCCTACCTCCCCGTGCCGGGAGTGGGAATGTTGCGCGCCTGCTGCCTTCCTTGGATGTGGTAGCCGTTTCTCATGCTCCCTCTCCGGAATCGAACTCTGATTCCCGTTACCCGTTACAAACATGGTAGGCATGTCACGTACCATTGGCATTTGATAGGGCATACATTTGGAAGATGCGTCACCGGCACATGAGGCCATGCGATCAGCACAAAGTTATCCAGAGTCACCAGTTGGGACGCTGCAACCCCGCGATGGGAAACGACGATTGGTTTTGAACTAATAAAAGCGCTCTTTCCGCGAGGGTCGGAGTTTGGTAAGCATGTATTAGCTTTAGAATTGCCACAGTTATCCAAACTGGATCGTGTCATCTAAGGAACCTCGACTGATTTAATGAGCCATTCGCGGTTTCACCGTGAGACAGTGTCAACTTAGACATGCATGGCTTAATCTTTGAGACAAGCATATGACTACTGGCAGGATCAACCAGATATCTGTCGGAGACGTACGAACCACACACACCGGTCGGCGGAGGACGGGTGTGTAAAATGCCTCAGTAGGACGGCCGCAGGGACCGACTGACAGACGGACGGTTGTTCCGTCCCTCACTCCGTCGACCTAGGATCACCTGACAGGGGCCCGTACACACACCATAGGGCCGACCGACCGGGCTCGCTCGGAGAGGGATGGCAGCGCTCTGTGCAGAACGGATCCCAACGGCCCCGGTGATGAATTTCACAGGGACTGGAGACGTTTTTTTCCTGCCGGCCTGCCCTTCTGCCGAGGGTTGGTCGGGCGAGGACAGGGCCTTTGGGCAGGATTTCTGCTTTCCATTTGCCGGTCACAAGCTCTTTGCGAGAGTTTGACCACAAGCGAGACGAACTGTCGAGGTCTACTATAAGCGTTCGAAAAAGCACCACTGACTGTCAAAGTTTCTGGATACAGGCCACAGTAACGCACCGCTGGGAACGGTACGACACCACAAATTGCGTCCCGCTGCATGGCCAGGGAGAGGCGGGCTAGCGTTTTCGGCAAGCCCGCGCTATCGCTCCGTCTGGCGGGACTGAGATCGCTATACGAATACTGGGAGAGATTCAATCGCGGCGGCGAGAGAACAACCCAGATGAAGAAGGGTTCGTGTAAGTTAACATGCGGTGTTATCGGCTCTGGAACGCTTCTTTTACTCTTGATGCCTCATGTCTCTGAACACTCTCATCAATAGTGCTGCACCAGTCTGTGTGATTGGTAGCGATTCGTTCCCAGTTATCGTGGTTAATACCACACTCCATCAGTGATCTCTTTAGCGTGTCCTTGTACCTGGTGTGTTTACTGGACATACCAAATCCTCATTTTGTTGTAAAGATGACCCTTGGGTCTGTTATGCCCAGTTCTCAGTCTGAAGATGACGTCTTGCTCGTCTCTAGTTAAATGATAGCAGTTGTATTTTTTTTCGGAAGTAGGGGTGTTGTTCAGCCCATTTTCCTCTCACGTTGGCTTTAATTATGATCGTCGTTTCATTATCGGTCATGCTCAGTTCTGTTTGTGGGGAAGCACCTCTACACTTTGCCACTTTGTCTGCCGCTTTATTTCCTTCAAAATTTAAGTGAGACGGTATCCATCATCTGACCAACCTTGGGTGTTCTAAAGAAAGCTGTGTTAGAGAGTACATACAGTGCTCAAGATCTTCATATTTGTGTTGTTCTATCGTTGCATCAGTCAAGAATAGTATGTTTTCTTGATGGACATATTATGAGCTCCGCATCGCCACCAGTGCTTTTACTTTCGTACGGAAGTTATTAGAGTGTGTTCCGATTATTAGCACAATAGTTTTATCTTCTCCATTCTTTAGGTTGTGATAGACCTCGTCCGTCTCTATTGGATTTTGCTATGTTAGCAGAACCATCTGTATACAATTGTTGACTGCACTATATACAATTTTTGATTACACTATATATAAAGACGCGTAGCGCGCTGGCTTCGCATCTTATCACCCTTAAATGGGTACTGGTTCAGTCCGGGAAGTAAAAGAGGCGAGGGAGAGAAGAAGGCTATCATCCTCATCATCATGAAGCATGTCCTTTGTAGAACGTCGCTCCCATCACAGTCTGTCTGAAAGAAACTCGTTCTCTTGCCAAAATCCAGCCTCCGCCACAGTCATACTCAGGCATTCCTGGATATCTTGGTGCCATCGTCTTCTTGGTCTACCCCTTCCTCTTTTGCCTGGAAACCATACCTTCCATCACTGTTCTCTCAAAACCGTTGTGTCTCTTGATATGACCAAATTATTTACATTTTCTAGCCGAATATCTGCATTTGTTTTTTTCTCTGTCCATGGTATTTTGAGGATCTTTCTGTAACATTTTTACTTGAAGGAGATGTCTACTGCCCCCATAAAGCCGATCCTTTGAAATGTGAGATCGCTAACACCTCACACCCCTACGGCAGTAATGGTTTGGGTTACTTTAGTTTACACTATATATAAATGTTGACTACACTATATATTACTAGGCCTATGACTATCTAATTGGACAAGGTCAGTTCGCGCTGTGCGTGTATTGACTACTCCAGATCATGTTGAAGTTGACAACGGCGAGACAGACCATTTCCAGGAAGTTAAATTCTCTGCGCATCTTCTCTAACACTCAATTACACGCAACTCAGAACTGACACACTCTGAGCACGACCGAGTGCCCAATGTTTTCCAAGAAATAATGTTTGCTGGCATGATTGTGTTGCAGTAATTTGGTTTCATTGTGGAAAGGTCACAGACGGTTGAATACGCAATCCAGATAAGCCGGGGTATCGTACTGAAATTATCTGCAATTAGATAGGTCAATTGATCATGATGGAACATTGTCCGGCTTCGATTCTGCAGCGTTTAGTTAGATCTCCCGGTGTGATTTGACTGTTTATCGAAATGTATGCTTCTCTTTTACGTGTATGTTTGACTCTCTACTTTTGTTGTCTTTCTGGGGAGGAAGACGTACGTCTGATCAAGCAAAGTATACTGATCAGACATGTTAGTCAGGGTCCGGCAAAATATACTATTCAAACATGATAGTCAGAGTCAGGCAAAGCATACTGTTCAGACATGTTAGCCAGGGGCAGGACAAACATACTGATCAGATATGTTAGTCAGGGTCAGACAAAACATACTGGCCAAGACCCTCACCTCGGCTTCCTAGTGGCCCTCCCTTGAATCAGGCTAACGAGGTAAGGGATCGACGTGATTCCCGTAGTAGTGAAGTTAAGCACAGAACAACCGCCTGAAGGACCCCGGTCTACCTTCATCAGCACGCTCGGGATGTGAGGAAAGCTACTGTAACCCGCCACTTAGCGTCCTCTTCAGGGCGCCCCAAAGAAACATTGTCTGTGAGGGATCGACGTGATCCCCGTAGTAGTGAAGTTCAGCACAGAACAACCGCCTGAAAGACCCCGGTCTACCTTCATCAGCACGGTCGGGATGTGAGGAAAGCTACGGTAACCCGCCACTTAACGCCCTCTTCAGGGCGCACCAAAGAAACATTGTCTTTCTGCGTTTGTCTATTTGTATTTTTTTTTTTTTTATAACAGCAGTATAGGTTCTTGCTGCCTCTCTTTTCTGTCCATAATAAAAATGTGGACAAATGAGCGGCTGGTCTAGATGTTTGGAACTCGATATTATGTCAAGGAAGACATGCGTTCAAAACATCGGTATCGCAAATGTGCCTTTTTCTCTACCTTTAGTTAGAATCAGAAACTACCCAGCCAAGTACAGAGTGACTACAGTACAAGCCGCCATTGTTACTCTTCAATCGGCTCGATTACCATGGCGACAGTATTTGATAATAACAACAGAAGGTTGTAAAAGTCTTTTTCCCTTGGTTCGTGTTTTCTTATGTCTTCTTCAACTCCCATGTTGTCTTGGTTTCCTTCATCAGTGTCCTCCCCTGTTGTCTTGGTTTCCTTCATCAGTGTCCTCCCCTGTTGTCTTGGTTTCCTTCATCAGTGGCCTCCCCTGTTGTCTTGGTTTCCTTCATCAGTGGCCTCCCCTGTTGTCTTGGTTTCCTTCATCAGTGGCCTCCCCTGTTGTCTTGGTTTCCTTCATCAGTGGCCTCCCCTGTTGTCTTGGTTTCCTTCATCAGTGGCCTCCCCTGTTGTCTTGGTTTCCTTCATCAGTGGCCTCCCCTGTTGTCTTGGTTTCCTTCATCAGTGTCCTCCCCTGTTGTCTTGGTTTCCTTCATCAGTGGCCTCCCCTGTTGTCTTGGTTTCCTTCATCAGTGGCCTCCGCTGTTGTCTCTGTTTCCTTCATCAGTGGCCTCCCCTGTAGTCTTGGTTTTCTTCATCAGTGGCCTCCCCTGTTGTCTTAGTTTTCTTCATCAGTGGCTTCCCCTGTTGTCTTAGTTTCCGTCATCAGTGGCCCCCCCCCCCCCCCCTGTTGTCTTAGTTTTCTTCATCAGTGGTCTCCCCTGTTGTCTTAGTTTTCTTCATCAGTGGCCTCCCCTGTTGTCTTAGTTTTCTTCATCAGTGGCCTCCCCTGTTGTCTTAGTTTCCTTCATCAGTGGCCTCCCATGTTGTCTTAGTTTCCTTCATCAGTGGCCTCCCATGTTGTCTTAGTTTGCTTTATTAGTGGCCTCCCATGTTGTCTTAGTTTCCTTCATCAGTGGCCTCCCATGTTGTCTTAGTTTCCTTCATCAGTGGCCTCCCCTGTTGTCTTAGTTTCCTTCATCAGTGGCCTCCCATGTTGTCTTAGTTTCCTTCATCAGTGGCCTCCCATGTTGTCTTAGTTTCCTTCATCAGTGGCCTCCCATGTTGTCTTAGTTTCCTTCATCAGTGGCCTCCCATGTTGTCTTAGTTTGCTTTATCAGTGGCCTTCCCTGTTGTCTTGGTATCCTTCATCAGTGTCCTCCCCTGTTGTCTTGGTATCCTTCATCAGTGTCCTCCCCTGTTGTCTTGGTTTCCTTCATCAGTGTCCTCCCCTGTTGTCTTGGTTTCCTTCATCAGTGTCCTCCCCTGTCCGTTCTTTTGATCCCAAATTGTCTTCTACCAAGTGTTATTTTTGTTAGTAAACATACGGAAATTCTAAGGTCAAATAGCTCGTAAACAAATGGAAACTCCAAAGTCAGATATCTCGAAAATAATATAAGCTTTCCCGTTTCCAGGGATCCCCCAATTGGTCGGAATCCACTGTATGACAAAATCTGTTTTTTAGACAGCAATCCTAAGTTGCATTGTAAATGGATGCTCCAATACTAACAATGTCGTAAAAAATGCAAAATCCAGCACAGCGTTAAAAAAAGCAAAGAAACGTGTTTTATGATCTCAAAAACATACCAGATCTGTTCAAAAAAGTTACAGAAATGTCGTATAACCTGCTCTGACTTACCTGGAACATGTGTGATTGGAAACACTCACTATAAATAAATCACTTTTACCGTCGTGTGTACTTTCCCTGAGTTCTCCGCCGAGGTCTTGAATAACAAAGGCAAGAAAAACCGTTCTGTTCTCACAGAGAGCATGGCGTTAGAGGCGACCAACTGCGGGGAAAGGCGTGATACCGACCATGCGGGTCTACTTTGCTCTTGTGTTTCAGTCTATTAAGATGGACTCGCACATCGGTTAACCCCCTTACGCAACAGTTGTCCCAACGCACCAGAGTAACACCCTGCTCGAGCCTAGCCAGCTAAGCAGGAAATCCTCCTCCAGGCTGCATCCAGCTCATGCCAGAGCTGGGACCTGCACATGGGATTCCGCCTCTATAGAAATTCATGTCGGCTAATACTAAAACTAAGACAAGACTTTGTTAAGCAGACCTGGCAAGCACTTTAGAGGAGCTAATGCATGGATCTGTCTGTCAAAGGAACTTAATTTCTTTCTTTACTTCGTCTTCTTCTTTTGTCTTACTGCTCTTGCCAAATGGCGCCGCAGAAAGACCGGATTAGTAGACATCCTGTTATTGCCAGACTGCAGGCTTGTACCGTCGTAAGGTGTAGCTTCCTTGGAGTGTCTGAAACACCATCGATCCACCGACCGCGAGGTCTGCCCATTGCTCGTAGACCGGAAATCTGTATATAATTTGCTCCTGGTGCAGGCTGGTCATAATGCATTCTGACTAAATGACCAAACCACTTGATTTGTTGTGCTTCAATGTAGTTACTAACTGGGTTTGTCCCCACTATCTGTCTCAGTATGGTGTTGTTGATTTGGTCACGAATTGTCTTTCCGTTTGTTCTTCTCCCACAGCGCATCTCATAGCTGTAGATCCTACTCTTGTGTGTTTCTATAAGGACCAAGTGTTTCTTTAGTGGTCTGAAATCATCGTTCTTTCAAATTGAATTTCAATTTGGGGGACGGCGTGGTCTAGTGGTTAAGTGACACGGCTCGCAACCAGAAGGAGCTGGATTCGATCCCCATCACAGCCCCGTTACCCCGGGGAAGCAAAACCTTAGAAAATGCAGGAAGAAGTAGACCCGTACATAAAATGCATGCTGAAGTCGGATGCACTTGGCCGGCAGGCTCAAAATAAAAACTACAGTGCAACGCACCCTCGCTTAAGGGAATAGAGAATTAAGGCGAACGCAAAAAAATTAATATTATTTTGAGAAGAAGAATAAAGTTTGTTATGACTACATCTGATAAATACGGTAGCTGTGCGAGCGCAATTTTCTAAGTTTTCGAGAACCAGTATTTCATGGGGGTGGCTCATTGTCGTGTTACAGGGACCTGGAGTTGTTTCTCCGCAACTAAGACGTTTTTTCTCCAAAAGTTTCTGTGTTCTTCTTCTTCTTCGTACGCAGTCAGACAGTAACCATTATTTTTTCGAAAAAAACGGCGGTCATCCTGTGGCTGTCGACACTGCCATAGAGCTTGTCTTGTGGTTCCACTTTTGATGGCCCCATCTGCTCTCTCTGATCCTCGTATGTCGGGCAGTTCTGCAGCAGATGTTCAGCCGTCATTTTCTCGGTACCACACGGGCATTCGTCGGTACCACCTATCTTCAATTTGTTGAATAGGTGGTACGTCAGTCTATTGTGGCCAGTGCGAAGTCTGAAGACAACGACCTGCTCTCTTCTGTTCAACTGGTAATAGGCATCGTTTTTGGTGTAGCCGGTATGTTCAGTTTGTTTCTATGTTCGAATTGTCATGGCATGTTTCGGTGTAAATGTTGCATTTAATAAAATAATTTCCGAAGTGTCAGACGATGGTTGTAAGACATGTTCTCAACATCCTGGGTGGCATGAGATCATCGTGAGATGACTTCGCTGGTCGTCCTGACATCCAGTCTTCATGTGTCGTCTGTCGTCCAGTCTTAACTATCTGACTAAATTCGTTGCAGTGCGAATGGTTCATTCATGGCACCTCGTAAACCTGTTTTAACATTTCATGTGTCTCCGTTAAAACAGAGATCATGTACCAAAAACCAAATGCAATTGTATAACAGCTGTGACCACTATCGAAACCTAACATCAACATGCTCACTTTGTACTAAGATCGCAAAAAATGCACTTTGTACTAACATTGCAAAGAATGCACTTTGTACTAACATTGCAAAGAATCCTCTTTGTACTAACATTGCAAAGAATTCTCTTTGTACTAACATTGCAAAGAATCCTCTGTGTACTAACATTGCAAAGAATCCTCTTTGTACTAACATTGTTAAGAATCCTCTTTGTACTAACATTGCAAAGAATCCTCTGTGTACTAACATTGCAAAGAATCCTCTTTGTACTAACATTGCAAAGAATCCTCTTTGTACTAACATTGCAAAGAATCCTCTGTGTACTAACATTGCAAAGAATCCTCTTTGTACTAAGATCGTGAATAACGCACTTTATAATAACATCGCAAAAAATGCACTTTATACTAACATCGTGAATAATGCACGTTGTACTAAGATTGCGAACCTTGAACTGTGTACTAACATTGCAAAGAATCCTCTTTGTACTAAGATCGCGATAAATGCACTGTGTACTAACATCGTGAACTATGTACTGTGTACTAAAATCATACATGGTAATACTATTGGCTAACATCCCGGAAGATAGACTTTCTCTTAGTTTAGCGAATGATTGATATCGATTTCACCAAGTGGGCAATTTGTATACAGTTGTGCGTGCTCTAATGTATTCACTAGAAAGGGTACACTAGCATTGCTGCATTCAAAGGCCCATGTAATCATATTGAAGTCAAGAACAAACCCCATAAAGAAACGTTATTTGCATGTACTGTATTATAATTATGTACACAAGTTCTTAATGTATGATATAACCGATAGAAACATTAATTATTAGACGATTGTTTACGAAGTTCAAATATTTCGATAACGTTTTCAAATAGCGGGCTTTTTCGGTTTACGTGATTTCATTTATCACAGGACTTTTAATTGAAATATAATATGTTTGTTCAAAGTTTATTGACATAATTATTGCTCTCGTCATAAGCACGCTCCAGTCGACCAACCCGTAAATGAGTACCTGCCTTACTCATAGGAAAAATGAGGTAGCGAAGAATGAAACTGGTCACCCCAACTCATAACCAAGCTAGTAGCATCAGACAATGAAATCTCTAACACTTCATCCCGAACAACAGTGTCTGTGGGACTTGTTCTTTTTTTTTACTATACCTTTCCATAGTTATGACCGGGGTAGGACAGGGATGTTGTATCACTACTTCTGTTCATTGTATACACGGAAAGAATAACAACGGAAGCAAAACTAGAAGCCATCACATTGAACGAACTCTTTCGTGTGGACCATCAGAGTCTCTTTCATCCCGATCAATCATGCTAAAGTCGGATGCACTGGGCCGACAGGCGCAAAATAAAACCGACAGTGCAACACATACCTCCTTGGGGATTACAGAAATAAGGCGAAAGCAACAAATAAATAAATACATAAATTCCGATGAACATCTTCAAGAACATCTGAATGCTTTTGACAATGTATGTGATAGATACAATATGAGGTTTAGTAAAGCAAGGACATACACAATGAAAATCAGTTTAATAGAGAAAACACAAAATATACAGGTAAAATCCACAGAGCTTTAACATGTCAGAAATTAACATACGTTGGCAGTGTGTTAATAGATGGAAGGCTTGATAGAGAGGTGGAATCAAGAACCCAGAAAACGAATGGGGTTTTCTATCAGCTCTAACCATAACTAGGATACAAACACATTCCCACGAGGACAAAGAGACAGCTGATAAATAGTATTGTTATACCAACTTTAGGGACAATCAGGCTAACGTCTGGTCAGGGAAAACACACTGATCACAGAATATTAGCCAGAGCCAGGAGAAATATACTGGCCAAGACCCTCACCTGACCTCCTCGTTGGTCGTTCTGGAAATGGGCTGTTATCGAGGACAACAATCTGGCTAACAAGGTGAGGTTCGACGTGATCTCCGTAGTAGTGAGCGACACGCAGATTAAGCCAAGTATAGCACAACCGCCTGAGGACCCCGGTCCACCTTCATCAGCACCCTCGGGATGTGAGGAAAGCTATTGCAACCCGTCACTTAACACCCCTTTTCAGGGCGCAAATAAGAGTATCCTACTCATCGTGGGAATTCTTCTTCTTCTTCTTCTTCTTCGTTCGTTCTCAATCTCCTACTTCCAAACCCTGAAAAGGCTTAAGTAGCAGAATGTAGTCCAGAGAACGGAATGCGTTGTGGCGTAGTGTACAGCTTGGCTGCGATATTTGCACTTTTCGGTCCAACACATCCGACTTCAGCAACCATTTTTTGAGTACCGGGTTAGCATTCCCTCTTCGATCCCTTTTCCTTAGCTAGTCTGCCCTGTTGCAGCCTGTTATTCAGATCACCACGTGGAGGTGTAGAAGGGTCTTGGCAGCTTTGGTTTGCTGGCCCTGACGCTAGCAGTTAGCTATGGGTCGCTGACCACTGCAGCATCGTGATCCCTGTGGGCATTCGAAACAACATACCAACTCTCTGCTCCCAGTGTCAGACATGAATTCTCACTAAGGCCCAAGGAAGAAAAATCATGGTATGCGAAATGAAGTGTTTGAGAAAGGCTGTCCGGGGTCACAAGGCTGGACAGAGTACGAAACGAGGTAATCACAGACAGACGGTAGGGCAACACCGCGCATGGAACACACGGAAAGGCTGAGAATAAAATGGTTCAGACACCTGACAAGAATGTAGCCAAAGTTACAAGCTGCTCTATCTATAAAGCCAGCCATCAGGTTTGCAAAGAAAGAGGCATACCACGACAAAGATGGATAGATGGTGGCAGTGAGACACTGAAGAAACACATAATGACAACATCATCCGCGGAAAAGATGGCACACGACAGAAAAATATACCTCCACCTCCTCCCTCCCCACGGTCGTCTAACGACAAACGTGGATAGAGGAAGATGGTAATGAGGATCCATTTGATGAAAGCTTGCGACCACTCTAATAAATGTTCTTTAAAATCAATCTTATAACAGTGCTTAATAATTGTGATTCATCTTCTTCTCTTAGGTAGATAGGTATGTAGGTGCGCAGGTAGAACTTGATGTAAACAATCCTTCTTTCTATCAGGCGGATATCGAGTAAATAGCACATTATATGTCGCAGTCTTTCTGTTCTTGCTTTGATCAAAAGAAGCCGTTGATTTTGTTATTAAGAAAATTTCATTTTCTTGCACAATCTCAACATAGCTCTGAAAATACTATCATGTAGATTCAAATCCCATTTCATGTCTTTCTGTGTTGCTATTTACATTACTGTAGATCACATAAAAGTAATTCTGCCTTTTCAATAATTTCATTAACAAAAATTTGCACTTCTAACTATCGCTCAAACCACCATTGTCAACTAAATCCACTTCTAACTATCGCTCAAACCACCATTGTCAACTAAATCCACTTCTAACTATCGCTCAAACCACCATTGTCAACTAAATCCACTTCTAACTATCGCTCAAACCACCATTGTCAACTAAATCCACTTCTAACTATCGCTCAAACCACCATTGTCAACTAAATCCACTTCTAACTATCGCTCAAACCACCATTGTCAACTAAATCCACTTCTAACTATCGCTCAAACCACCATTGTCAACTAAATCCACTTCTAACTATCGCTCAAACCACCATTGTCAACTAAATTCACCTCTGACTATCGCTCAAACCACCATTGTCAACTAAATTCACCTCTAACTATCACTCAAACCACCATTGTCAACTAAATCCACCTCTAACTATCACTCAAACCACCATTGTCAACTAAATCCACCTCTAACTATCGCTCAAACCACCATTGTCAACTAAATCCACTTCTAACTATCACTCAAACCACCATTGTCAACTAAATCCACTTCTAACTATCGCTCAAACCACCATTGTCAACTAAATGCACTTCTAACTATCGCTCAAACCACCATTGTCAACTAAATCCACTTCTAACTATCACTCAAACCACCATTGTCAACCTCATACACTTCTTACTATCGCTCAAACCACCATTGTCAACCATATCCACTCCTAACTATCGCTAAAACCACAATTGTCAACTAAATCCACCTCTAACTATCACTCAAACCACCATTGTCAACTAAATGCACTTCTAACTATCGCTCAAACCACCATTGTCAACTAAATGCACTTCTAACTATCGCTCAAACCACCATTGTCAACTAAATGCACTTCTAACTATCGCTTAAACCACCATTGTCAACTAAATCCACTTCTAACTATCGCTCAAACCACCATTGTCAACCTCATACACTTCTTACTATCGCTCAAACCACCATTGTCAACCATATCCACTCCTAACTATCACTCAAACCACAATTGTCAACTAAATCCACCTCTAACTATCACTCAAACCACCATTGTCAACTAAATCCACCTCTAACTATCACTCAAACCACGATTGTCAACTAAATCCACCTCTAACTATCGCTCAAACCACCATTGTCAACTAAATCCACTTCTAACTATCGCTCAAACCACCATTGTCAACTAAATGCACTTCTAACTATCGCTCAAACCACCATTGTCAACTAAATCCACTTCTAACTATCACTCAAACCACCATTGTCAACCTCATACACTTCTTACTATCGCTCAAACCACCATTGTCAACCATATCCACTCCTAACTATCGCTAAAACCACAATTGTCAACTAAATCCACCTCTAACTATCACTCAAACCACCATTGTCAACTAAATGCACTTCTAACTATCGCTCAAACCACCATTGTCAACTAAATGCACTTCTAACTATCGCTCAAACCACCAATGTCAACTAAATGCACTTCTAACCATCGCTCAAACCACCATTGTCAACTAAATCCACTTCTAACTATCGCTCAAACCACCATTGTCAACTAAATCCACTTCTAACTATCGCTCAAACCACCATTGTCAACCTCATACACTTCTTACTATCGCTCAAACCACCATTGTCAACCATATCCACTCCTAACTATCACTCAAACCACAATTGTCAACTAAATCCACCTCTAACTATCGCTCAAACCACCATTGTCAACTAAATCCACTTCTACTTATCACTCAAACCACCATTGTCAACTAAATCCACCTCTAACTATCGCTCAAACCACCATTGTCAACTAAATCCACTTCTAACTATCACTCAAACCACCATTGTCAACTTTCAATCACATTCCCTTCTAACTATCGCTCAAACCACCATTGTCAACCATATCCACTTCTAACTATCGCTCAAACTACCATTGTCAACCTCATACACTTCTAACTATCGCTCAAACCACCATCCTGCTACGTTCAAATCTCATTACATTTCCGTGTTGTCTGTTATTGGTTTTCTGTGAGATTTCCCAGCGGTTATTAAATGTCTATCTTTGAAGAGGTTTCTTTTCATCCTCTGCCAATCTCGTAGTCCAAGACTCCAGTTATCAAAGATGTATTATCATAGCATTGTTATTAAACATTTTAGAAGTCTGACTGTCAGACACTAAGGTTAGGTTAACCCATATTGTACGATAACTGCGAGTTATTGATTGTCAGTGTAATATAAGTACTTCAGTTTAGTCAATAATGAAATTAGGTGGTAACATGTGTGGCCGTGTCAATCTTGATAACATTCAAGATATAGGTGCAGGGGACATGAAGAGGTGTCAGGCACAGGGAAGGGTTGGGGAGTTAGCGCGAAATTGCGAGGGAGGAGAAACAGAGAGGGAGATATAAGGAGAGAAAGGGCAAAGGAGGAAGTGAAAAAGAAGACACACTATAGAGTGCTAGTAGACATAAAACTGGAATGAAGGAATATGTAATGTGGGAAAAGAATAGGGCAGAGGAAGAAAAGAGAACAAGGGACGAAAAGAGAAAAAAAAATAAAAGAGAACACGAGAAGAACATAGAAAAATGAAGCAATGAGAAAAGAAGGAAAATAAGAGAAAAACGGAAGAAAACAGAACAGGGGAAGAAATAAAAATTTAAGAACAGGGGAAAAAAGAAGAAAAGAGAAAAACGAAAGATAAAAGTGTAGAGAAAGAAATAGAAATATGAAGAATACGGGAAGAAATAGAAAATATAAAGTACAGGGGAAAAAAGAAGAAAAGAGAAAAACGAAAGATAAAAGTGTAGAGAAAGAAATAGAAATATGAAGAATACGGGAAGAAATAGAAAATTTAAAGTACAGGGGAAAAAAGAAGAAAAGAGAAAAACGAAAGATAAAAGTGTAGAGAAAGAAATAGAAATATGAAGAATACGGGAAGAAATAGAAAATATAAAGTACAGGGGAAAAAAGAAGAAAAGAGAAAAACGAAAGATAAAAGTGTAGAGAAAGAAATAGAAATATGAAGAATACGGGAAGAAATAGAAAATATAAAGTACAGGGGAAAAAAGAAGAAAAGAGAAAAACGAAAGATAAAAGTGTAGAGAAAGAAATAGAAATATGAAGAATACGGGAAGAAATAGAAAATATAAACAACAGGGGGAAAAAGAAGAAAAGAGAAAAACGAAAGATAAAAGTGTAGAGAAAGAAATAGAAATATGAAGAATACGGGAAGAAATAGAAAATATAAAGTACAGGGGAAAAAAGAAGAAAAGAGAAAAAGGAAAGATAAAAGTGTAGAGAAAGAAATAGAAATATGAAGAATACGGGAAGAAATAGAAAATATAAACAACAGGGGAAAAAAGAAGAAAAGAGAAAAACGAAAGATAAAAGTGTAGAGAAAGAAATAGAAATATGAAGAATACGGGAAGAAATAGAAAATATAAAGTACAGGGGAAAAAAGAAGAAAAGAGAAAAACGAAAGATAAAAGACCAAGGGCATAACAGTAAAGAATGGAAAATTAGAATCATTAGGATTTGGTTGTAACCACCGGCCTGAAGCCCGAACCTGTAAGACAGTAACTCTTTTAGTGTAACCATGTTTATTTACGGTTTGATACATAGTTAGTTATACGACCGCAATAACAGTTGCCTCTTAACAGGGAAAACGTTGGGGATGTCCTTTTCGGAGTAGATGAGACTTCTGTCTCCCTTCTCACCGACCAGACTCTCGTGTTCATAGCTGCTCTTTAAGCAGCCACGCAGTTCTGTATCTCGTTGGTACACCATGGACTTGAGGTCAACTTATACATTGACTTGGGTTAATGTTCTGTCAGATAGTCTTGTCAAGAGATGTGTTTCCCTTTGGACTTTTCCTTTTTGGATGCGCCGTTACCTCGCTTTCATTCCCAATTTGCCTCCCGAGATCAAACCTTTCCTAATTTACTGGGTACAAAATAGCCCACCACGAGATGGTGAGACAGGCTTAAGTAATAGGGACACATAAGTCTTGTATTAGACCCACCTGTCCCATTCGGACTCTACTGTTAGACCAATATTACGACATACTCTCACTGCTTCAATGGTCCAAATCCACGTCTCTCTCATTTACATTTCCCTGCGGTAAACTATTCGATCTTCCCCGAAACATATCGACCTGTTTGATAGGAACTGATTCACAATTATATACAATACGAATACACGAACTAACAATATATATGTAGGTATGCGTGTATACGGTTATGTATATATATATATATATACACATATACATATGCAACGGGTTGTTAGTTCTTATATAAGAAATAAACTCGGCGCTCTAGCAGACTCACTCGAACGCCTTTCTCTGTGATTCTAAAAAGAAGCTTTATTCAGTGGATACCAGCTCACTGCGACAATTAAGACAACAAGGAGACGAACATGCTTGTCACAAGAGTAATGCATGGTGCATCAGAGGGATACTAAAACCACATGCGATGATACAAAAGCAGCTATCAGGGCCACGTACAGCGAAAATTTAAAAAAAGACCACCCTGGTCACTTAGAAAGCGATGCCTACCGCCAACTCTCCAGGCCAGACCAGGTGATCATTATCCGCCTACGCACAGGTCACGACCGATTTAGATGTTATCTGTTCAATAAGTTCCAGATTGGCATTACGGACAGTTGTACGTGCGGTACAGCTTCCACGAAAACAGAACCCATTTTGAAGCCCAGCCTTTCGTATACCAACAAAAGAAGTAGCATTTGGCAATAGCCAGTGTCCTTTCACGAGTCGACTTCTGCCTTCTTTGGAGTCATTGAAGTCGAGGTCTGAATACGAACGAGGAAGAAGAAGGGGACGAAGAAGAAATAAAAGAAGAAGAAGAAGAAGAAGAAGAAGAAGAAAAATAACTGTCTAATACAATTCAAAACTGTTCCACCTTTCTTAATCGAGTTGTGTAAAGTCTCTCTTTCAATTCATAAACAAGGTCTAAAGCAATTTTCTACTAAACTGTATGTCAGATCCAAATGAGTTTTTGCATGTAGTCTTAGAATGTCCATGACGTTAAGTAAATATTTGTTTCTCTAAGAAATTTTAAGTATTTTCACAAATTTATTCATTAGGCTATATGAAAAGCAACCTCACTTAATTGGACATAACTTTAACATGTTTTAAGGTACACAGTCGTGGTATTTTAAAAATAAATGTTTCGACCTTTAAATAGGCTTAGGAAAAACAAATTGCTGATTATTTCGTGCACAAATTAGACACCTTGTCATTTAGGTGAAAGTGTAGTTCAGTCATAATTGTATCACGATATTATAGTTTCTGGGTCGTTATTGTGACATACAGTTGCTTTATCTAAAGTTACATTGATATCAATTTCAAAATATGTTTGAAGTGTACACATTTATAATAATGCAGAAGGTTACTGTTTTACTATACAAGTTTTTTTCCGCGGTGAAACTGAGATGGGTCATTAATATTGGGATATTCATGACCCAGAGAAACGAACGCAATTTGGTCTGGATAGATCATCTTTTTACCGTTGTCATAAAACTGGAGATTTTGAAACTTTTGATTAAAAATAAACCTGTTACTCTCCGGAAACTAAAATTAACATTGCAATCCGACTGCAGTATTTACATTTTTTAAAGTGCTCTTTGGAAAAGTGTAAGAGCCGCCGGCTTTACAATGAGGAAAAATTCAAGTGGCAGGAATATTATTGTGAAAAGCTACATTTTATTGCTGCCAGAAGCAAATACCTTTAACAGATACGGAATGGCGTAGGTAAGGCTATGATATTGTATACTTGGACGAATCCAAGGTCAATGCTCACCACACCTATGGTAAAGAATGGCAATCCGTTGACTGTGAGAAAGACAAATTCCAAGCAGCAAAGATCAGTGCCTTATACTAATGTATGCCGCGGGCAGTGAAAAAGAACTTGTCTTTTGCGCTGAACTTATTTTCTAATCAAAAAGTACCGATGGTAGAGACTAACACACTGAAATGAATGGACACGTTTTTGGGCACTGAATGACAAATGATCTGCTTCAAATTCTGGATAGACCATCATGCATAGTAATGGGTAATGCATCCTATCACAATGCAGTATCAGAGGAGGACATGGAGATGGCTACTGCCTTTATATAGTCGAGCCTTTAAAATGTGAGATCGCTAACACCTCACACCCCTACGGCAGTAATGCTATGGGTTACTTTATTTTACTTTACTTTACTATATAAAGGGCAACAAAACCAATCAAGACATTAAGGAGATACGCATAGGAACAAAATACTGCGAACAACTGAGCTACGTACTGAATACCATTTCTTTGCAATCGTTCTAAAAGATCAAAGCAATTTGCCGATGTGCAAAATTCTTAACAACATTGGACTAAATAATAGCAATGTTGTAGCGTCATTGATATTCTAAAGCTGCATGCGAAAAATCATTTGGATCTGACATGCAGTTTAGTCGAAAACTGCTTAGGATCGTGTTCATGAATAAAAACACGGAGTATAGTCACCCATTGTGACACGTATAACATAGCTGGCTGTATGACATTAGGATACCCACCTTCTATCCCATAATTTGATCATCCCTTCACACGACAAAAGCCTAAATTCAGCGATATTTCAAAGTTGTTTTAGTAGGATCGTGCAAATATTATTCTAGGTGCCTCAACGCATGAGACAAAACGTTGTTCCACTGGAACTCAAATACTACATTACGACCGTCTAAACCCTGAGATCTGTGCACCACTTGAGAAGCTTACCCATCCCCCAGCAGGCAGTAGTATTATCAAAGATATGACCCAGATTGAACGCAACACGCTCACTAGAGACCTGTGCAAAATTTGGCCTGATTGGAACGCGGGGGAGGTGTAGATATAGACAATTAGCAGAGGCGATAAGCAATTAATTGAGATGTGGAAGTGATGGACGGGCTGACGGGGAACTTAAAGAAGTGCACATTGGAGGACGGAAAAAAGTGGAATGTGAATGTGAGGGAGATGCGGAGTTCTGGAAGACGGTTGTAAAAATGAACGACTTTTATAATTATAACGGGCACATCCGGTACCTCCGCTAGTGAAGCTTAACGTAAGGTACTTGTCGTTTTATCCACCTGAATGAAAATGTATCCCTAACAGTACCCCTGCCACACCGCAGTAAAAACATAAATCTCTTTTATTAATATTCCTTGGAACCGGACAATCGTGGTAGATTTGATCATTTTTATAATCCCCGTTTCTGTAATTTCTATCATTGCGAGCCAAAACAAGAACCTCTACTTTTTTATTTCCTTTGCCACAATTGAACTAACAATTTAGCACATGCATTTTCCGGCATACTAAATAATGTAGCCATAGAGAATTTCATGTTGGTTGTTAGAAGATATTACGCAAAATTTAAATTGTAAAGAGTTGCCGTTTTGGCATTTGTTGCTAAATTAAAAATGAATTTCAAAGTTTAGTACACGAACAAAATATATTTTAACAATATTAGAATGATAGAAAAGGAAAGGGACCTAGGAGTTATAATTTAGCATACAGGTAAATTGAGTGAGCAAATCCAGGTAGCAGTGAAAAAGACAAATGCAATGTTGGGTTTGATAACAAGAATTATTAAACATTAAGCAAGGAATTGATAGTCGAACTATATAGTGCATTAGACCTAAATTGGAGCACTATGTACAGGTGTGGGTTTCTTATCAGATACTAGATATAAACATGCTGAACATTATACAAAGAAGAGCGACAAAGCTGATAGTGGGATTTCAGAATTACGATTTTGAGGAAAAACGTAATTTGCTGGAAAAGAGGACAATTCTAGGTGACTTAATACAGGTTTATAAGGTAATCATAGCAGTGGATAAATTAGACTAAAACAAGTTTTTTTAATCAAAATAGAACGACCTACTAGAAGATGGCAAAGCTACACAACTAACTAAGGAAGGTCTAGATTAGATATTAGGAAATATGTTTGTTCTCAGAGAGTGGTGAATTCTTGGAATACATTACCACATAAAGTAGCGGAGTCAGGGACAATCGATGCATTTAAAAATAGATTAGATGCACATAGCTTTTATAGCAAGGACATATAAATGCAACTGGTTGTATACAAACTCTGCAGGGTCTTCTAAACCAGTATAAAAACATTACGTTAAGTTGAGTTACCGTTATTAAAAAATTGACAGACTACACAAAAACTAATATTTGCATTTTTTAAAGGAATTCTTTAATCGTAAAACATTACAGAATGTGCCCACAATGAAACCGACATTTGGAACAAGGAATGCAGTGACACAATACCACTAAAAAAACAAGAGATCAAGACCAAAGGGTAGGACCTCATATGCCTCTGGATGAATAACCAACCAACCATATATAATGAAATTTCAATTTGTTTTCATAGGGTCTATTTCGAATCAGTTCAATTTTCCTTTTATGTTTATAAAATTATCTTTAATGTCCCAATTTCTATTCTCACCATAAAAAAAGAAAAGTACGAATGTATTTATATTCCTGTTCACTTAATTCCCAGATAACACCCAAACCTATTTGCCGTGTCTCGATTCTAGGTCAGTTTTCCCCATTAAACTTCCATTTCTGGAAGCCTCTTAGTCTCGTGTGTCTTGCCTTGGGCAGGCGAGAGAGTAGAAACACCATCAGATTGATCGAGGATGTGAGACAATCCTCATTGTTAGTCTTACGGCAGTCGGCTCCAAATAGATTAGTCAGGTTCTGGAAAATAATCGGCTCCAAAGTTCTGAAATAACATATAAGAAGAATCGTAAGAGTTAACGTTCTTGTGTGATCCGCTTACTTGCCCTTGGTACTGGCTGTTACCTGGAAGCATCCGCGTTTATTTTAGCGGAACTGATATCATTGAAATCTGGGCAAACTCGTAGGTTCCGAAGTATGTTTCAGCTGATGACCATGCGTGTGGATAATTAGGGTTCCTGTAGCTTGTTGGTTGTGTATATTTCTGATCCATCGTCTCTGATCAGGTATGTTAGTCAGGGGCATGTAATTTATACTGATCGGACATATTAGTGAACGGGTAGGTAAAATATATTGATCGTGTACGTAAGCTAAGCGCACGCAAAATATACTGATCGTACATGTTAGCCAGGGTCCGGTAAAATATACTGATCGGACATGTTAGTTATATTAGTTAGTTTTTTGTTTGTTCCAATAGTGCCGTTGACCGTCGTGGGTAGCTTAAATCGTCTATCCTGCGCCAAGTGCATTTCGTCGGTCAATGTGAGCCCTTGTCGTTGCACAATAATTCTAACGTCATCTATCCACCTGCCTCACGGCCGCCCCCTTGCCCTGTAGCTAGATCTACCAGCGTTGGAAGCCATCGGTGGAACTTGATGAGGGTGCATTCTCATGAGATGACGAAACAAATTATTTTCTGCCTGGAAATGTATTCGACAGAAGACGTAGTGCAGACTATACTTCGGATGTCACCGTTCCGCATTCTGTCTCTTCTGGTAACATCGATGACCCTCCTCAAACACTTCCTGTCATACGTCGAAATTCTGCTCTCGCGCGACCTGGACAGAGGCCATGTTTGGCACTGGTAGCGCAGAGTCGGCATAAATATACTGTTTATCAGCTGTTGCTTTGTTGTAAAACTAATGCTCGGGTGTCTAAGCAGTGGTACAGCTGATTAGTCACCGCAGATGCGTTCTCACACCGAGTCTAGATTTCCTTGGCCATCCTACAGTCTGCCGAAAACTGACTTCTCGAACACTTGAAATCCTGGACCTGTTGAAGAGCAATTTCATTTAGACTTATCTTGAGTGGCTCAGGAGTTTTACTGATCATGACAGTTTCTGTTTTGTTCTCGCTAATTCGCATAGGTAGTCGCAAGCACGTGTATATGGTTTTTCAATTTGTTTTCATAGTCGTACAGTAGGCACTAATAATTTACAAATATCAATTCGTATATTTAGTTATGTTCTGCTTCAGATGCCTCAATTTAACAAGTCGTTGATGCGATTTTGTCCATGTAGATGTTGAACAACAGAGGAGAAAGATCACATTCTTGTCTCACGCCGGTAGTGATTTCAAAAATATTTTGTGACGCATCATTCGTTCTGTCGACGTTTGTACTCGAACGATACATTGCTTTGACATTATCAAGAAGCTGGCCTTAGCTTCAGCGAAACAGCACGTGTAAGACACTCTTGACATCCTTAGCAACCATTTTAACAAGTTAGAAAGGCCTGGTTTTTCTACACCTCTTTTAAGATTTCTTAAAGTTTTAATTTGAAATCCCCTTGTATATATATATATATATATATATATATATATATATATTTACTTATTCATGTGGCAACAGGTTAGTTACGTACGAGTAATATATACTAATCAGACATGTTAGTAAGGAACAGATAAACTATAATGATCCGAAATGTTAGTCATAGACAGGTAATATATACTGATCGGAAATGTAAGTCATGGGCAGGCCAAATATACTGACCAATACCCCAACTTCACTTTCACGCAGGTCTTCACGGAAAGGAACTGTTCTTCTTAGCAGTCTGGTTAACAAGGTCGAGAGATTGACGTGATCCCTGTAGTAGTGCGCGATGCGCTGATAATGCCAAGTATAACAAAACCTCATGGAGGACCCTATTCCACCTTCATTAGCACGCTCGGGTTGTGAGGAAAGCTACTGCACTTTTCAGGGCGCACAAAATAGTAACCTACCTTGAACTCGTTCACAGGGACAACAGGAGGAACAACTAATAGCTGTGGTACGTTTGATTCCAAACTCCTGTTGATGTTGCTTCTTTGGTAGAGATTTTCAGTCGATTATCTTACATCCTGGATCGTTTTTGAGAAGGTGAGCTTCGAGCGTCCTGTCTGTAGTGCAATGCAAAACTGGTCAGCGAGATCATCGCTGCGGGGATTACATCTTTGATTATCTCTTTGTTGGCCAGCCTGTTGAGACACAACCTGTTTCCATGACAATTGCAAGGAAGTGAAGTGACGTCTGATGCTGCACTTCGCTGTTCGACCAGGGGTTTGGAAGTCAAACCTTGTAAGGTACTGTAAAGGTGGTCCCATAGCAGACACTGCTGGTGGCCGGGATGAAGTGTTAGAGATTGCATTATGGTAGACTTCAGATTCTAATTCGCTGGAGATTACCAGTGCCCATTCTACATTTCATTCCACAATAGAAAGTCAGTTAACTCTATATAAACTGGGTCAACTAGAGCAAACTGATTACAGGAGACAAGCACGAGACTTTACTGTAGAATCCAACGCTCTGCCAATACTAAAATCAGTAAATCAAGCCTCAAAAGGGCACGGGTTCTAGCATAACGCTTGAATCCTCTTCTTAATTATTGTCCGAACCTTGTATGGGACGTGATGCATGTTCAGTCTGCTATTTAACCACACTTATTATATGAAGACAATTCAGGTAAGGGACTTAACACCTTCATGATGATAGTGATGGTGATGCTGGTGAGGATGGTGATGCTGATGGTGGTGATGATGGTGGTGATGATGATGACGGTGGCGACAGTAGTGATGTTGGTGATGATGAGGATGGTGGCGATGGTGGTGATGGTGATGGTGGCGATAGTGATTAATGGGGATGGTGGTGATGATGATGAAGATGATGGTGATTAATGGGGATGATGGTGATGGTGGTTATGATGGTGATGATGGTGAATATTATGGTAATGGTGATGATGATGATGATGATGGTGATAATGGTGATGGGGAGGATGATGGTGATGGTGATGATGGTGATGGTGGTGATGGTGATGATGATGATGGAGATGAGAATGATGATGATGATGGGGATGATGATGGTGATGATGATGATGGGGATGATGATGATGATGATGGGGATGATGATGGTGATGATGATGATGATGATGATGGTGGTGAAGATGGTGGTGAAGATGATGATGGTGATGATGATGATTGTGTTATAATACCTTTGTCTGTGAACTGGTAGCTGTTGAGCACACATTACCTCTCGGACAAAAGCCCACATTTTCATCAGGTAAAAGCTGACGGATGAGTTATGCATGCTGGGGATGGGGACGGGTGGAAAGGAGTGGGGGAGGGTGGTTGGTTACATCATATCCTGACGTCATATCAGGGTTGTAGCATATACATCCGGGTTGGTTGTCCCATCTCTCTCCCGGCATATCGCCAGCCCTTCTGTAGTGAAAGAATGTCTGACAATCCCCGCTGTCTGTAAGATCGTCTTGAAGAGACATCGGTGCAATGTCCGCTCGTCTTCCTCCATTCGTGATCCATAATAATAAATATAGAGTAACCAGTAAAAAGCAAAACAAGAATAAAATTGACCCATATTGACCCAGTTTGGCAGACACTCGGTTTTTTTTCTCTGGCGAATGCTCCTTTACGTACGGAAAGAAATGGCAACCTATCGTACTGTACACTTTCAAAGAAACATATAACAGCCAAATAGGTGGCGGTTGTAAGAAGCTACGTTCTGTAAAAAGGATATGCTACTTACTCTACTTACATGAGATGTGAGGTGTATTGGTGCAGCGCAAACCGTATTCCACCTCCACCTCCCGCCCTCCCTCCTATTATTCAAGGACCTGTCCGGCTTAGGTGACTCCACCAGGAGAACTCCCGCCAACTTGGCTCAGTGGATCATTAGGACACGCACTCCAACCTCGACCAGGGAGCCTTATATTTCGAGAGTACTTAAGGCGAGAGCCCTGATGCTACCCGATCTGCAACAATCCGAGAATACTTACCCTTCAAACTTTATATACCAATGCAAATTCTGCGAATTGTCCAGAAATTGTTTGTTTTTCCTCAATGAAAGATATCGTTTTCATATGACGTTATTTGCTGCATCTTTTCAATTAAAAAAAAAATATCAATATCTGTCAGAATTATCGTTTGTTACACCAGGAGATAGAACAAGTTACACTTCGTTATTCAGAATTGTATCCCCTTTAGAACGCATAGTTTCATGTCAGGTAAGGTCATCCCGTAACCGGTGAGGTCGTTGGGGTATACATGAAGACATCCTCAAACCCCACGCCCCCCTTGTCTGTCAGCGGCCATTGCCTGTGCGTCCTCTGGTCGGAGATTGGTCCATTCTTTTATGTTGTTTTCCCACCTCTTTTTGGAACGGCCTCTTCGTCGTCTTCCGTGCATGCAGATCCTTACATGGAGGATCGTATTTGCAAGACCATTTGATCTCGAGTTTCCTTCTTTAACAGTTGCCAAGAGGTTTTTAAAAGGCCTTTTTTGCAGTTGTAATTATATCTCGTATATGAGATACGAGAATACAAGATAATATAGTTTCACTAGACACTAATAGCTCCATTAACATAATAGCATTCTAGGGGATTTAATAAGGCAGGTGAAACACATATAAAGTAGTGGTCTATTTCCTGCAAAAATTGTTTAGTTTGTCAATGTTTCACCCAATAATTTAATTTTCTTGATTCCCCAGTGAACAGCGAGATTCAATTGTATAAGTGTAGGGTAAAAGAAATATGCCGACTTTCTAACTAAAATATGTCGAGTATAAGTAGGACATGATGCAACTGAAATTAGTGTTTAACGTTTTACTTGTGTTTATTTGTTGTGCTGGATTCGTATCCAAAGTGTAATTATGTTTCTAAACCTTCACCAAGCCTACCAAAAACTGGACTTAATTTTCCCTGCAGCTGCATTATTGTTCATCACGTAAGGCCACGCAGTGGTTGTTGTTTTTCAGAGACTGTCCTTATCTTATTCTTTTTTATTATGTGTGATTTTATTATGTTCAGAGACATATATTAATAAAGAACGTATTGGCATCGATGTTATTGTTTATATTGTGTGTTTGTTAGATTTTGAGATACATAAAGTTGAATTTGAAAATGTAGATATATATATATCACACATACTTAGCCTCACCAATTAGAGTCCGACAGAGTTCAAGATAAAGAGAAGCCAGTGGATGTTGTTTATCTTGATTTTGCAAAAGCCTTTGATAGAGTACCTCATCAAAGCTTATTTAAACAGTCACATGTAATAGGTGGGGAAATTGCCAAATAAGTTGAAAATTGGTTAACGGGAAGAAGGCAGACGGTAGGCATAAATAAGGAGGAGCTACGGAGAGACCGAGATAAAATAGGGGAAACACCCGAGGCAATGAAGTCGAGCCCCCGCTTAATTTTTTTAAATTTTTTTTAAAAAAGGAGGACTCTGAGTGGTGGGAAGTAAAAAGTGGAGTGCCACAGGGCTCGGTTTTGGGACCAATTTTGTTCTTGATATATATACACGATTTGAAAATTGATATGCGATCAATGGTTGCAAAATTAGCTGATGACACAAAACTATGCAGTAGTGTCTAAACTAAATCAGAAGTGGATATATTGAGGTCAAATTTTGATAAAATTTGAGAATGGTCTGTAAGCTGGAAAATGGAGTTTAATGTGGATAAATGTACAGTCATCCACATGGGTAGATCCAATATGGAACATAATTACAGAATGGGAGAGAACAACATTTGGAAGATAGATAAAGAAAGGGACCTATGGGTTCTAATAGAGAATACAGATAGGGTGTGTGCGCAAGTCCTAGTAGCAGGGAAAAAATAAAATGCAATGTTAAGTATGATAACAAGAAATATTGCACAGTGAAGTGATAGTCAAACTGTATAAAGCATTAGTTAGACCTAGATTATAATACTGTGTACATGTGTGGAGTCCTTATCATAAAGGAGATAAACATGTTGAAAAGAATTTTAAAAAGTGCGACAAAGCTGATAGTGGAATTCCAGTTATGAGGAAAGACTCAGAAAAACCTGCCTAAAGTTTCTAGAAAAGAGAAGAATTCGAGGTGACCTAATACAGGTTTAGACGATAATCAAAGGAATGGATAAATTAAACGATAACAATTCTTTTTCAAAATCCAACCACCTTCAAGAACAAGAGAGCAAAACTACAAATTAACTTAAGAAAGGTCCAGATTAGATTTTAGGAAATATTTTTAGTCAGGAATGATGAATGCTTGGAATGCATTTCCACAGGAAGTAGTGGAGGCTACTAAAAATAGATTAGATGCTAATAGCTTTTAGATCAAGGAAATGTAAATGAAACTGGTTGTATACAGAAACTGCAGCGTCTTCTAAACCAGTATAAAGACGTCAAGTTAAGAAACATCGGGGGCGGAAGTTACATAATCTTCGGTATTAAAATACTCATATGTAGACCCGTTTCTATGGCATGAACCCGGAAGTGTATAGATGATACTACTGTCTCTATCGATGTTCAATATCAAACTGGCTTCGCCTAACGGACGTATTGTCCTACTGGCAATTTCACTTTGTCAAGAGCGTGGTAAAGGTATTTTTTTTATAGTCTGAATCGTTGCTTCTCACGTGTGTTCTGGATGACTTCTATAACATTGACTGAATACCTGATTCCCTTTCAGTCGTATTACCACATTGACTGGCTCCTTAAGTTATGGATTACTATTTACAAGCCAATACATGTCTGAAGGATCGAAATACCAATTTTAATAATGGATATGTGGTGGTCTGGATTGATGTTGAAACTTGAATTTAAGAATAAAGTTACCTAGTTTTTTTTTGAGGTTAAGAATTTCAGAAAGGGTTTATCGGAAATGTAAATTTTGAAATGCATTGATGTGTCATGGGAATGATGATGCCAAGGTGGGTAGGAGCTGTAACGGTCTGTAACCCAATGCTGACTGATAGCGTTCAGGGTCAGTGAACATGAACTGACTGTTAACGTCAAAACTAGCGAACCTGATTTGAATGTTAGCGTCAGGGCCAGCGAACCAAAGCTGACTGCTAGCGTCAGGGCCAGCGAACCAAAGCTGACTGCTAGCGTCAGGGCCAGCGAACCAGAGCTGACTGCTAGCGTCAGTGCCAGCGATCCAAAGCTGACTGCTAGCGTCAGGGTCAGCGAACCAAAGCTGACTGCTAGCGCCAGGGCCAGCGGACGACAGCTGACTGCTAGCGTCAGGGCCAGCGAACCTGAGCTGCAAACACCCTTCTCCACCTCCACGCGGTAATCCTTGATAACAAGCTACCACATGGTAGACTGGCTAAGGAGATGGGATCGAAGATGGTTGGATAGCCTAGCTTCAAACGCTGCACATGCTAACGTCGGATATGTTGGACCGAAATATGCATATATTGCAGTCTAGCTGTAAACTACGACACTGCGCTTCCCGTTCTGCGGGATACATCCTGCTACTAGCATAACGGCGTGAGTTCTGTGACATACTATTCACGACCGGATAAGGCAAATAACTCACGTCGCTTGGAACTTCCTACTTCACTCATATACTTACTGGACTAAAAGCCATGCATCACCGATTAATGTTTATAGGTTTCACCCCTTTGCTGCTAAAAAAACGGATAACATAACGATGCGTCCCTTTGGTTCATGTCAATCGTGAGGCAGCCATCTTTTAAATGCAATTATTGCATCATCTTTTTCGTCTGTACCGTACTGGCACGTGGAAGACACTCTTGACACCCTTATCAACCATTTTGACAAGTTACAATGAAAATGCATGGGTTTTTATAATTTCTATCCGCCCTTTAAAGTTTAAATTTTAAGTCCCCTCGTATATATGTATATATATATATATATATATATATATACATATATATATATATATATATATATATATATATATATATATATATATATATAATATATGTATGTATGTATACACACAAACACACACACGCGCGAATAGTCCGTCTTAATGCATGGGCACACTGGACAACTGTCCAGGGCCATGATTCTTGGGAACCTGTGATGAATGTATCCCCAGCTTATTTATATGGTCTAGTTTGATCTGTTTGGTAATGACCCCAATGGATTGCTTTGCCTGGGTCTACAATGCTGTCAAGACGACCCGCCACGCACGCACACACACAAATACACGTATACACACACAGAGAGAGAAACACGCACGCAACGAATATTGTTTTCCGCCAAGGTCAAGTTCTGACAAAGATGTTAAGCGCAGTTCACAACTCCTGTAAGACATGCTTTTATATCGAGCGGAAACAAACTTATACTGGGGATCAAGATGCTGAGCAGCGCATGAGCTGCAGTGGTCAGCGACCCATAGCTGACTGCTGGCGTTAGGGCCAGCGAACCAGAGCTGCCAAGACCCTTCTACACCTCCACGTGGTGATTCTGGATAACAGGCTGCAGCATGGCAGACTGGCTAGGGAAAAGGGATCGAAGAGGGAATGCTAACCCGGTACTCACAAAATGATTGCTGAAGTCGGATGTGTTGGACCGAAAGGTGCAAATATCGCAGCCAAGCTGTAAACTACGACACAACGCATTCATTTCTCTGTACTACATTCTGCTACTTAAGCCCTTTTAGGGCTTGGTTGCGGGAGATTGAGAACGAATGAAGCAAAGCCAAGCCAAGCCAAACTTATACTGCACACATCCCTGCCACTGCGACATATATTTCTCATCGCCATTAATCCCTCCAGGATTCCGTGGCGAAGTGGCTAAGCCGTCGGCCTCCTGATCAGGTGGTGTGGGTTCGACTCTGGACTCCGCCGTCTTTTTCATGGATGCTTGATGCTGAGTCCCCTGCATCTCGTAGTCGCCCCCTAGTCGTCTTGTCCTCGACTTGCAACTGGGGTTGAGCGGCACGAGACGAGAGAGTGAGGATAAAAAGTATAGCAGTTAATCCTTACTAAAAATAACGCTAGCAAAATAAATTATGCCATCATCGTCTACGATGGACGCGTCCTTTGCCTAGACTCCAGCAACTGGGATAATACAAAATTATAGTTCAATTACTATCGTACGAGATGTACATTCTCTCTTGTTCTGTGGCTTCTTGTCTCGCTGTCTGTGTTAGACACATCATTGGTGTTTTCCACTCTACTGCACACGTCTCTGAAGATACCACCCATACAATTTCCATCCAAGTCTCTCTGTATATGGCCACGAGAAGAGAACACAGATCAAATGTAACCTAATCGAGTACTCACATAATATAGAACGGGCTATAACTGCAGACATAATTCTGGAACGTTGTCTGGCAACCAAGATTGGCACTATGACTTGTGGCGCCATTACCAAAGCATGCTGTTTATCGGCTGTCAGTGTTGGAAATAACGATAGGTAGCCATCTGGTTTATATTTGTGGTCTTCTTGTTGTTGTTATTGTTGTTGTTCTTCTTAATCTTCTTCTTCTTCTTTTTCTTTTGCAGCTGCGTGTTCGTTTTTTCTTTCTCTTTTCGACTCTATTTGTTTTAAACTACTGCTGCTGCTGCTGCTACTACTACTACTACTACTACTACTACTACTACTACTACTACTATTGATACTGCTCTTATTACTACTACTACTATTACTACTACTACTATTACTACTACTACTACTACTACTACTACTATTAATACTGCTCTTATTACTACTACTACTACTACTACTACTATTACTACTACTACTACTACTATTACTACTACTACTACTACTACTACTATTGATACTGCTCTTATCACTACTACTACTACTACTACTATTACTACTACTGCTACTACTACTACTATTACTACTACTACTACTACTACTACTACAACTACTACTACTACTACTACTACCACTGTCCCCGCTAATTTTACTGCTACTACTGCTACTACTACTACCACTGTCCCCGCTACTTTTACTGCTACTACTACTACTACTAATACCACTGTTCCCGCTAATTTTACTGCTACTACTGCTACTACTACTACCACTGTCCCCGCTACTTTTACTGCTACTACTACTACTACTACTACTACTACTTCTACTACTGCTGATGCTGCTGCTACTACTATTACTATTATTACTACTTTTACGACTACTGCTGCTGCGACTGCTACTTGCTTTATTCTGTTTCGTTTTCTTTTTCATCTTCTTCTTTTTATTTTACTTACTATTGTTATACATTTTCATTTTCTTCTCCTTTTGTTTCTTCAATTTGTTCGTGTACTTATTCTTCTTTTCATTCTACATCTGATGTATTTATTTCTTCTCAAATAAAGTGCGACCAAAAAAAAACAACTAATAGTTATATTCTCCAATTAGAGTTATGAGAAAATACTCAGAAAACAGGCCTACAGTGCCTCGAAAGTAGAAGAATTCGAGATGATCTAATACAGATTCATAAGATGAACAAGAAAAAGGATAAACTAGACCATAACATTTAAAAAAAAAATCAAAATGCAACAGCCTACAAGAACAAAAGGACACAGCTACAAATTAATTGAAGAAAGGCCCAGAAAATATTTTTTTTAGCTAGAGAGTAGAGAATGCTTGGAATTGCCACATGCTAACAAAATGGGGGCAGGGTCAGTTTATGCATTTAAGAATAGATTGAACGTACATAGGTATTTTTAGATCAAGTAAAGTAGAAGTTGGTTGTATACAGACTTTATAGAATCTTCTAAGCCAGTATAAAGAAGTTAAGCTGTTTATTTCAAGTTATATTCCATGTTTCTTGTTTGTTTGTCTCGTGCCCTCTTCTGCTTGAATGTTTTGGTCTGCATCTACTTCTCTTGTCTTTACTGATTCCTTGGCGGCTTGTTGATCTAGGAACAAAATAAAAACATGCAACATCGTTGTGTGTGTGCCTGCCTTGCAGAATACTTGTCTATTGCTTACGATTCATTCCTATTTTAGGCCGTCGTGTTTTTATTTTCACAAATAAATATCTGGTTTCTGAATCTAACATTCTTCTCTGGGTTCTCTTTGGCCACCCAGCCACTCTGATCTTATTGTTTTAGGAGAGTGCATATCTGGTGATATCTGAAGTTTGTCTAGAAAGTCTCATCTATCAATCGCACGCATGTAGCCATAACGAAAAGAAAGACGAGGCTTTTCTGCACTCAAATACATTGTCATCACGATCTCTGCTGTTAGCTACAACTATTGTTCTTTCTTTAGGAGAACCTAATTTCGGTATCTATACTTCAAGGAGGGAGGCCCAGTGGTCTTGAGGTAAGGTGTTCTCCTCGCGTGCTGGAAGTCGCGAGCTCAAATCACGGTGGAGACAGGGATGTTTTCACGTGGATCATCCTGCAAAAAATGTCCCCTGATCTCTGTGTAGTGAGATCAGACACCCGTGTGCAGTGGCGCGCACGTTCAAATTCCCTTAGCAGTTGGACATCGAAAAGACTAGGCCTAACGCCGCTGCTTTGGCAAAAATAAAATTAAAAATCGACTCAAATTATTCTGGGATCCTCGCCCAACAGAGAATATGGCGCAAAATGGCGACTGTGTGGCTATAAAAGCAGGTCTTGGTTATGTGGTTAGCGGAGCGGCATAGATGGCGCCTGGCAGGCTGCGGGTCTACCTCGCTCTAATTTACTCTTCCACCACCAAAGCCGCAAATAAGAGACGTTCGTATATCACAAGGGCTACCAACCAAACGGTTGGTAACAGATACTGGAATTGACCTGGTAAGACACCAGCCGATTTCCGGCTGCCCAAAAATATGAATAAAAGTAAGTCACACCTCCCAACAGCGTCTAACGACACAATTAGACTGAAGATAGATAAATTGATTCTTCACTTATTTTCTTTCTTTTTCCTTCTGGCTCTCATCATGTAATCCGTTCGTGTTGTCAGTGCCGGCCATCTGATACGGAACACATTCCTGGTGATACTTGCTGGGGAAGGTGTGCAATTTTAGTTTGATGTTCTTGGTAACACGCCATAGTTCCGAGGCGTACGGTACAACGTATATCTCATTTGTTTTGAAAAGCGATATCTATATGTCCCTGGAGAAAGTAGCAGTTATCAAAATGCAATGTTGGATTTAAACAGCAATATTTCATAAGGCAAGTACTGTTGGGCGACTGGTACGTTAACGTCAGAGCAGCTGCAAAGGGAAAGCAGACTATGGTGGTTGAAATTGAAGAGGGTTGTTGTGAGTTTGCTGAGATAGATTTGTGGCAAGTGTGTCGATCTTGTAGCAATTTACAATTTTGGTGGAGACGACGTATATATTGGTGATAACGTATAGGCTGGTGAGAACGTGTAGGTTGGGGGAGACGTTTATGTTGGTGAAGATGTGTAGGTTGGTGGAGATTTTTATACTGGTGGAGACGTTTATATTGTTGAGGACGTGTATATTGGTAGAGATGTGTATATTGGTAGAGACGTGTATATTGGGTGAGACGTGTATATTAGTGAAGACGTGTATATTGGTAGAGACGTGTATATTGGTGGAGACGTGTATATTAGTGAAGACGTGTACATTGGTGAAGACGGGTATATTGGTAGAGATGTGTATATAGGTAGAGACGTGTATATTAGTGAAGACGTGTATATTGGTAGAGAATAAGTGAGTCAGGGGAATGGATGCGGTAATTATTTCATGAGGGATTCCTGTGTTGAGTGAATGCCCGAATGAATGAGCTAATGACTAAGGTAACGAACGAGTGATTTCTTGTATTAATTAATGAGTGAAATGATGAATAAAGTAATGAGTGATTGAAGAAATAAGTTACAAAATGGACATATGAATGAGAGAATTAGTGAGTGGATGAACAGATCAATGAATACGAACTCCAGAAGAGCCACAGTCATTTCTGTTGTTGTATAGGTTATGTTTTAAGAGAAGCCGACACAATCACAAGAACTGCATTGGTGTGGACCCCAAAGTGCAGGCGAAAGAGAGGTCGGCCTAAGATATGTTGGTGAAGAACGTTAGAGGCTGATATTCGAACTATGAACCAAAGTGGGTGCACTGTAGGGTGGATGGCTGCAGACCGGGTGATGTGGTGGGAGTTTGTTGATGTCATTAACAACGCCATCAGGCAGGATAGTCAATGACCACTTTGTCAGTCTACGATGGTTGGTTGGTTGGTTAGTTGGCTGGCTGGCTGGCTGGTTGGGTGGTTGGCTGGTTATTTGGCTGGTTGGTAGGTTGGTTGGTTGGGTTATTGGCTGGCTGGCTGGCTGGCTGGCTGGCTGGTTGGGTGGTTGGTTGGCTGGTTGGATGGTTGGTTGGTTGGTTGGTTTGGTTGTTGGCTGGCTGTCTGGCTGGTTGGTAGGCTGGCTGGTTGGTTCGCTGGCCGGTTGGTTGGTTGGTTAATTTGTTGGTTGGTTGACTGGTTGGTTGGCTCATAATGCCCACAATAGATTGGTAACTCTTTTGTGTGCCCCGAAAAGGACGGAACTTGTGGCAAAATGTAGTAGCTTTCCTGACCTCCCGAGCGTGCTGATGAAGTGGACCGGGGTCTTCCAGGCCGTTGTGCAATGCTTGACTTCATCTGCATGACACTCACTACTACGGGGATCACTTTGAACCTCACCGTGTTAGTCAGACTGTTGTCCTAGGTCAGGCGAGGGTCTTGGCCAGTATATTTCCCCTGACCCTGGCTAACATTGTTTGATCAATGTTTTTTGCCTGACATGACGTTAGCCTCATCGTCCCGTCAGTCTACGATAAAAACACTTTACTTTACATGCATTACTTGATCCTTTGACTGATGACGTAAAACGAAATGGGGCGTTGGGGTTTCATGAGTGGAGTCTGTAGATCGCGTACTTATTCCAGATGTTCTGCTGTTGTTGTTGTGAGCAAATGCTGGTAAATCATGCCTGTTCATTCACCTCGGGTTTTCCTTCGGCTATAAGCTCCCATATCCAACTTTCGTATTTTTTTTTACTGGCAGCAGATGAGGTGTAATTCTCCAGAAACTAAGAATATGAATCATGTTTTATCCAACGTCAACGACATATACACATCCATAGCTCTACAGTTATCTGTTAAATATATAATTTAAAACAGTTCCACATTAATGATCGGGAAAAACCATTTCAGTCCTTCTGTTCCGTGCAAGCGCTACACTTTTATAGTGATATTAGCCAATTCGTGAATTGAACAAATCTCTTTTATTCCCAATTATGTTATTCATTATACGCTTTCCCAGTCACGGTTAGGGCTAGACTTATTTTTAGGTAAGGTAGACTCGTTTTTGTCCGGTAAGTGACAAGGGACAAGGGAAGAACGATCTCAAGAAATGAGCTGAAATTTTGTCCAATCCGTGAAATGGTAAACTTCACTGTTAGCGTGTAAGACAAGAACCCTTTTCTAGGCGTATGTCAGGGTCTTGGCAGCTATGGTTCGCTGGCCCTGACGCTAGCAGTCAGTTATGGGTTGCTGGCCACTGCAGCTCATGTGCTGCTCAGCATCTTGATCCCCAACGTCCAATTCTTCTCCTTCTTCTTCTTCGTTCGTTCTCAATCTCCCGCTACCAAACCATGAAAGAGCTTAAGTAGCAGAATGTAGTCAAGAGAACGGAATGCGTTGTGTCATAGTTTACAGCTTGGCTGCGATATTTGCACCTTTCGGTCCAACACATCCGACTTCAGCAAGCATTTTTTGAGTACCGGGTTAGCATTCCCTCTTCGATCCCTTCTCCTTAGCCAGTCTGCCCTGCTACAGCCTGTTATCCAGGATCACCACGTGGAGGTGTAGAAGGGTCTTGGCAGCTTTGGTTCGCTGGCCCTGGCGCTAGCAGTCAGCTATGGGTCGCTGACCACTGCAGCATCTTGATCCCCAACGTCCAATTCGAGACTCACTCTTCTTGTACTTAATCGTGGACCCTTAAATTGTGTTACAGTAGCCTGCCCATCTAGGTGGGGATCGATCATGTGACCCTATTCGTGGTGACCTTACTGAACAATTCCACTACAACTAATAGGACTCCCATCGACCTTTTCAAGTACACATTGAGATGTCAGAAGAGTCAATGTAACCTGCTTCAAAATAAACATGGTCTAAAGTGAACTCAGCTCAAGATTAGCAGCTTCTAACAACAATAACAACAACAGCAATAACTGCGCTCGAATAAAACAAGAAATTATCTTTACCCGTCTCAGGCATCTCTCCATTTTCAGCGCAGTAATCGGCTCGTTCCTCTGGAGTGAGAATTACCAGGAGAGTGTTTGACATTTAACAGAACATATCTCAGCTCTGCTTCTAGAAGGAAGACTGGTACATGCACTCAATTCTTAACTTCAAACGTTTTTAACAGAAATAGAAGATATCAATTATTTACAGAGTATTATCAGTTGGAAATAAGTGAATAAAAAAAATGTTGTTTTTCATAATTTAAATAAAAATTTTGTTTTTTGATTCCTTTTCTTGTCATGTGTATGCTTCTGCTTTTACTTTATTTCTTCTTCTTCTTCTTCTTCTTCTTCTTCTTCTTCTTCGTCTACTTTTTGTTCTTTTTCTTCTTCTTCTTCTTCTCAATCTTCCTTCTGTTATTCTTATTCCTTTATTCTTCTTTGTCTTCTTATTTTTCTTCATTTTTATGCTCATGCTTCTACTTTATTTCCTATTCTTTTTTCTCTTCTTCTTTTTCTGTTTTTTTTTGTTTTCATCGTCTTCTTCCTTTTCTTCTTCGTCTTATTCTTCTTCTTCTTTTTCTTCCTCTGTTTATTATTAATGTTTTTGTTATTCTACTTAGTATTCTTTTTCTTCAGCTCTCTCTTCATCTTTTACTTCTTCTTCTTATTCTTTTTGACTTTATACCGTTTCTTCTTCTAATCTTTTTCTTTTGATTCGTCTCCCTATTGCTACTTAGAACACTTGGGATCTAGATATTCAAACAGACATGTGTATAACTTGGTTCTTGGTTCTAGCAACCAACCTCATCAGACAGGGGACATTCCCTTAAATGCTCCGTTATCCGTTCAAGCCGCCAGTCAAGGGTAAATATACTCAGGGTGTATATATGTAGCCGAAGGTATATGCATGCCAGGTTATTCCTAATGATTGGCATGCAGCAGTTAGCTTGACGTTAGGTAAGATCTTTCGGCACATTAGGTAGGAATCTCTTCCTTTTCGAAATTTTGGCCCAAACAGCGATTAGCAGTCTGCTATTTCCTATGTGCAACTGCCAATGGTTCTTTTACGAGGATTGCGTGTATACAGGACCTCCAGATTAATCGTCTATCTCCGATCTCAACTCATTTTTGTCCTATCATTCGATCAAAATCAACATTAAAGTATCTTTGTAAAACTGCTATTCGCAACTTCCAACATAAGCTCCTGAATAAATGATTTAAAAATAATTATGCTACTGCTTTCAGAAACTAAACCCCCAAAAATACATAAGAAAAAAAAACCAACGGCTGTTAATTTATCGTCTCCATAAAATGCATTTTTCACTTGTTATGTTCGCTGATTAACACCATTACTTTCTGTATCAGATATTTCTAGCTTTTGATCATTTAAAAAGATTATTTGTACTCAAATAGGCCAAGTAATATTGCGATTTGGATTTCTTGTTTTTAATGGACATTCACAGACGATGTTAATTACGATAGTGGTGACAAGACGGGATTATAATACTGATGTGATTATGGTATATAGAGCCCATAATCTAGAATTCAAGCAGGTAAGGAACACGAGCGAAGCAATTTCGCCTCAAAGCACGTAACAATGGCGGCATCTTCTTCATGAATAGACATAAATAATTGTGTCTTGTTGCTAAATATTGGAATCACGTGATCACGGAGATACGACTAATAAATACGTCACTTCCTCTGGGCTGCATACACATAATTTCATTGGTTGGACAACGCAACTGGTATTTGTGCTATTGGAGGTTTTGTCTTAACTAAGGAACGTATTGTCAAATCAGACGAGTTGCAGCCATGTTCACAAGAATAAGGTCACTGTAACCTTACACGCATGCCGCAAATGACGAATAAAGAGTGTTGTGGAAATCTGGCAAAGATGGCGCCATAACTGGCTGCGAGTCTACATTTCTCTACTGTTTTGGATCATTATGGATGCCGCCAGATAACGGATTTGCCTAAAATTCACACTAGTCGACGACTTACACTTGTGTTCACGGAAACGGGGTGTTGTTTTCCGTCGGGACTTGTTATTTCGTTCTTTGTTTGTGATTTCTTCCATCTGTTTATCCTGGTCTGGACGCCGGCTGAATCAGTGAATGGAACTACGCTTATACCAGTTATACCTGTGTCGTGTTTCACGGGTTAGTTCTGCCGGTTCACCTTCACGAATTTGGCGTGAGGGAATTTTAGATGCTACTATGATGAGATGAATACAGCTGGGGAGAGATGCCATACTCACTCACATGCTGAGTGTTTTCCATACGACCTCTTGTCGTTATCGAAAAGGCACGACAAACTGCGTTAGATGCCTTCCGACCTTTCTACCCTGCGGGTTACAATGTTACATGTTTACGGTGGTAACCCTGAGACAAAATCTGCATCCTATGCTATATCCAGTCGTCTCGATGAATGTCTTGCCACTGGCTAAAGGTAGCTTAGGATCTGTGAGTGAGGTTGATAAAAGGCGCAGTTTCTTCCTCACTTTAATCCAAATCACCGCGCAAGTCACTCATGTCAGCGGACACAGCAAGCGATACGTCTGTCCACACGGCTGAACAAAGAGAGTGGTCTTCATCACTTGTGATGGACAACTATTAGGATAAAGCTATTCCGTGGCGAAGTGGTTAAGCCGTCGGCCTCGTGATCAGGTGGTGTGAATTCGACTCCGGACTCCGCCGTCTTTTTCACGGGTGCTTGATGCGGAGTCCTCTGCATCTCATGGTCGCCCCCTAGTCGTCTTGTCCGTGACTTGCCACTGGGGTCGGACGGTTCGATACGAGACAGTGAGGATAAAACGTATCGCAGTTAATCCTTACTAAAAATAGCGCTAGTAAAATAAATTATGCCGTCATCGTCTACGAAAGACGACGGCCTTTGCCTTTGCCTTTTGTTTGGATAAAGCTATCATCCCCCCCCCCCCCCCCCCCCCCCATGTAAATCTATTGTTACTAAACTGTCAATTAAAAATATGAGGATAAAATTCATCCCAGAAAAGACGAACTGTAATCTTGGTACTTTACTACACCGGAATGGTCATGCGAATGAATAATTAGATGAATAAATATTAAAATAAACCGTAGTTTTAGTGTTAGCCTTTGGTTATATTAGGGCGTATGTTGTCTTTTTTTGTAATGTAATGTGTTATGTTGTAGCGTATGTTTTCCATTTGAATTTGGTATCACTAGCTGTCGAGACCAGTACAAGATCACTAAATCCCATTATTTCTGTTTTACTTAGAATAAATTACAGGATCGCTAAATCCCATTATTTCTGTATTACTTAGAATAAATTACAGGATCGCTAAATCCCATAATTTCTGTAATACTTAGAGACCAGTACAGGATCACTAAATTCCCTTATTTCTGTATTACTTAGAATAAATTACAGGATCGCTAAATCCCATAATTTCTGTAATACTTAGAGACCAGTACAGGATCACTAAATCCCATTATTTCTGTATTACTTAGAATAAATTACAGGATCGCTAAATCCCATTATTTCTGTATTACTTAGAATAAATTACAGGATCGCTAAATCCCATAATTTCTGTAATACTTAGAGACCAGTACAGGATCACTAAATCCCATTATTTCTGTATTACTTAGAGACCAGTACAGGATCACTACATCCCATTATTCCTGTATTACTTAGAGACCGGACCAGGATCACTAAATCCCATAATTTATGTATTACTTGCTTGCGAGGACACTGCACCCTGTGATTTTTGCCGAAAAAAGAGACTAAGTAGGGTTATACATGTCGCTGGCAACCTCATCATGCAAATGAGAGACTCAGAGAAACTCTATCCACATTAGCACAAACATTTCATGTTGGACGCTTACAGTATGAGCGCCAAATAAATTATTTGTTTACGAACTTGCTCGAGTTAAAACTGGCATATGTTTACGACGAGTTTTTCGGTCCACAGCTTCCACTTTCAGTACAACTTTTTGATCGGGTTATCTCTCTTTACGTTCTAGCTTTTCCAAGTCTGCATGCAAGGCAGCTGGTTATTTGACGTCAGAGTTTATACTTCTCCAATATAAAAGATAGCTAAAGAGATGAGGACTTACAAATTGGCAGTGCTAGGACTGTGCGAAATAAGATGGACACAATCAGGAAAGATGAGACTGTCTACTGGGGAAATGATAATGTATTCTGAAAACGGGGGAACTGATGCTCAAAATAAAGAGGGAGTAGCACTGATGCTATCCAGAGAAGCACATCGGGCGCTCATAAAGTGGGAGGCTATTACCAACCGAATCAAGAGCGCAAACTTTAGAACGAGGAGCAAACACATCAATATAAACATCATTCAGTGCCATGCCCCAACTAACGAGGCTGACCATGATAAAAAGCTAGAGTTCTACAACAAGCTGGAAGAGGTACGTGACACACAGAAAAAGAAAGATCTATTAATTGTAATGGGAGACTTCAGTGCTCAAGTGGGAGCAGACAACCGAGGTTTAAAACAGATTATGGGAAGTCCAGGAATGGGACAGATTATGGGAAGACAAGAAAAGGGACAGATTATTGGAAGAGAAGGAATGAGACAGATTATGGGAAAACAAGGAATGGGACAGAATATGGGAAGACAAGGAATGAGACAGATTATGGGAATACAAGGAATGAGACAGATTATGTGAAGACAAGGAATGAGACAGATTATGGGAAGACAAGGAATGGGACAGATTATGTGAAGACAAGGAATGAGACAGATTATGGGAAGACAAGGAATGGGACAGATTATGTGAAGATAAGGAATGAGACAGATTATGGGAAGACAAGGAATGGGACAGATTATGTGAAGACAAGGAATGAGACAGATTATGTGAAGACAAGGAATGAGACAGATTATGAGAAGACAAGGAATGAGACAGATTATGTGAAGACAAGGAATGAGACAGATTATGAGAAGACAAGGAATGAGACAGATTAGGGGAAGACATAGAATGGAACAGATGAACGAAAATGGAGAAATGTTTACAGAGTTATGTCCTCTACACAAAAAGGTAACTGGAGGAATCCTGTTTCCACATAAAAAGATACATAAGGCCACATGGAGATCTCCAAACCACGTAACGGAAAATCAGATTGATTATATCTGTGTCAGTCAAACGTCCAGGAGTACACTACAAGATGTGAGAGTAAAGCGACGAGCAGATGTAGTGTCATACCACCACCTGTTGCTGGGGATTTTGCATCTCAAACTTAAGAAGTACCCAGTACAGGGCGCAAGGATATTGGAAGGATATTGACAGGATATTGACAGGATATTGACAGGATATGGACAGGATATTGACGTCATCGCAGGAACAACAGAAATGATGGGTTGAGTATTTCAAAGAAAGTCTAAACAGACCTCCACCACAAGAAACACCAAACAACCTACCTGAGCTAGGACAACAACCCACCAAGTAAGATAGAACTCCAACAAACCATCCATATCCAAACTCAAACAAGGGAAAGCTGCAGGACCAGATGGAATAGCAGCAGAAGCCATGATGGCAGGTATAGACACGGCCACTGATACATTACTAGGATTATTCAAGAAGATATGGGAAGAGGAGAGAGTGTCAACAGAATGGGAAGAGGAGAGAGTGTCAACAGAATGGGAAGAGGAGAGAGTGGCAACCGCATGAAGAGAAGGACATCTGATTAAACTGCCAAAGAAGGGAGACCTGGCAGATTGCAGCGATTACAGCGGGATTACATTGCTGTTGGTGCGAGACAAGATATTCAACAGAATCATCTTGGACAGATTAAAAACTGAAGTAGATACAAAAGGTCAGAGAGGAACAGGCAGGATTTCACCAGGGAAGATCATGCACAGATCATATAGCTACGCTACGCTTCATAGTAGAACCAAGATTTGAATGGAAATCATCCCTATACGCAAATTATTAAAAGGCGTTTGACAGAGTTGATCGAAGTACTCTATGTCACCTGGTGAGACACTATGAAATACCAGAGAAGTACACAGCCATCATCCAGAATATGTACAATGACACAGTTGGTAAATTAGTACATGAAGGAGTTCTAACTGACAGCTTCCGGGTACAGACACGGGTGAGACAGGGATGCCTGCTCTCACCTTCCCTGGAAGTGTTGCCTACTTATGGGATAATGAAGACATCAATAGAAGACAAAACAAATGGGTATTCAGGGGACGCTATTGACACAATTGGATTACATGGATTACGCAGATGATCTGATACTTTTGACACACAGTTATAGTAAAATGCAAGAGAAGCTTGATACGGTGAAAGAAGAATCAGCCAAACTGGGACTGAATATCAACATGAAGAAAACCAATCTCCTTAAACTCAACACTAACAGCAAAGAACAATCATGTTGGAGAGAAGTGGATACCTTTGCCTATTTAGGCAGCACAATAGACACATCAGGAGGTACAGATGCAGATGTAAGGATCAGAATTGGAAAGACACGAGGGACATTCCTGACACTAAACAATATATGGAGACCCAGAGATATCAAGATCCACACCAAAATTAGAATATTCAACGCAAGTGTCAAGTCGATGTTGCTGTATGGATCGGAAACATGGAGAACGACCAAGCCCATACAGCAAAAGATACTCACCCTATACGGCGATGGGGTGCGAAAACACCAACCAAAGACTTAGTACCTGGTCGGGGTGTCGAAAACAGTAGAGCAGCCACCTCACTGTGAACTGTCAAGACTCAACCACTGACCATGAGAGTTGTCCGCACATCAGGCGAACAACATCTCTGTGACATTACCAGGCTTGTCCTCTGGCTGAATGCACTCCGGCTACGATATCTACCTCTGTACGTTATCAGCCATATAACTATCATACTGGACGCAGAAGAGATGCAGACCAGCGGACATTGCACACCTGCCCCACTGTGTCAACACCCCAGGTGGCGGGGAATGCTAGGCGTACCATCCCTGCATAGAAGCCAAGAAAATAAAGGGAAAAAGAGATACCCCACTCACATGCAAATGCTACGTTTCTGGCAGGACGTGACGATCCTGGGATACAGACACACTGGACTGCCTCTCTTCCGGGTAAACCAGTCCATCTCATATATCATCACATATCATCATTGCACCCTATAGACACGAGTAGTGAAGACTCGATAGTCTGGTAAGACAACTTCCATAAGAGAGAAAACTCTGATCATAAACAACTGCTGCCTTGCAGATAGGCTGGGGACAGCCAAAGGCTAAGGAGGGCATCCCTTAAGAAACGCCTGTTGAAATCGGATGCCCGGGGCCGCAAGCCTAACAAAACAGTGCAACGTAAATCACAGTATGATGGCAGTACAACCTATTAGAAAAACGCATGGCGCTCATCCTGCGGAGTCCCGCCAGGCAGCGATAGTGCCGGGCCTCACGCCTCGAAGGGGCCCACCCTTGACTACTGGTGGTCACCCACCCATGTGTCGTGGAGTCAAGGCACATGGCTATGGGGCAACTTCTATTGGCCAAAACCTCAAGACCCTCAAAATACTACAGTGGAATGCGGAGGGAGTCATTAACAAAAAACTTTCCCTAACACACCACCTGCATGAAGGTAAGATTGACGTGGCATGTATCCAGGAAACGCACCTCAACAATAACCATAAATTCTCAATCAGAGGATATCAGACCTTTCGTCTAGATAGAGAAGGCCACAAAGGAGGGGTCCTGATACTGACCAGAAACTGCATACCGAGTAGCGCGGTATCTGTCAACCACACCGGACAAGCAGAAATTGTAGGAGTTGACATAATGGCTCAAGAGACGAAGCTCCGCATTTTCAATCTGTACGGACCACCAAACAGAGACCTATCGCTCTCGAGTATGGAGGTCAGAGACTCCAACTGCATAGTAGTTGGAGATTTCAACAGCCACTCGGAGAGATGGGGATACTCTGACACAGACAGCAGAGGTGACGAAGTGGAAGATTGGGAGATAGATGCAAATCTCTCCCTAATCAATAGGCCGGAGGATAGCCCTAGCTTCTATTCAAGAACATGGCATACCACCTCGACTCCAGATTTGGCCTTCTCCACACAGGACATACACCATAAAATAGACCGCCAGGTGCTAAACCAACTGGCAGGTAGCGACCACAGGCCGATCAGGCTAACCATTGACATGGAAGTAGGCCCACAGGAAACAAAACCGCTCCCACATTGGAATTACAAACGAGCCGACTGGGACAAATTTGCAATCCTGACAGATGGGCTGTGTGAAACCATCAACACACGAAACACCAAAATGAAGCCCATGGTAGAGAGCCTAAGCAAGGCAATAATGCAAGCCGCCACTGAAACCATCCCAAGAGGAGCTAGGAAAAACTATAAGCCCTACTGGAATGATGAGTTGCAGAAAGTGGAAGATGCAGTAACAAATGCTAGGAACATGGCAGAGCGAGAAAAATCCATGGAGGCAAACATCGCCCTCAAAGCCGACGCGGCGAAGTACAAACACACTCTCAAGCAAACAGCAAGAGAAAGCTGGAAAAATAAAACGGAAAGTCTAAACCTGGACAAAGACGGGAACAAGCTATGGAAGCTAGTCAGAGCCATGAACGACGAAACCCCGTCAAATAAACAAATTACTATCAAGCAGGGCGAGAACTTGATCACAGGTAAGAAAGCCGCAAACGCCTTTGTCGATCACTATGCCAGAGCAAACCACATCGAGGTCCTGCAGATAAGCATACAGACATTAGCGAAGAACTAAAGGGACACGAAAACATGAATACGGCTCCTGAAGAGCACATGATGGCCAAACTAACAATGCGCGAAATGGAAGAGGCTATGAGAACACTAAAGAAAAGGAAATCTCCCGGAAAAGACGGGATAACAAACGAAATGCTGATGGGGCTGGGCCAAACAGCGAAGAAGAAACTGCCATCGGTTCTGAACCAAAGCTGGAAAAGGGGAATTGTACCACAGGCATGGAAAGATGCAATACTGGTACCAGTACCAAAAACAGGAAAGGACAAAACAGATCCAAATGGATACAGGCCCATAAGCCTACTGAGCTGTGTCGGCAAGCTGATGGAACGGATGATAAACACCAGATTGATGTGGCATCTGGAAGAAAAACGAATATTAATTCCACAGCAAGCCGGCTTTAGACAGCACAGATCCACTGAGGACCAGGTCATCCTCATAGCTCAAGAGATAGAAGATGCCTACCAGGCACAGAAACACACAGTAGCTGTTTGGGTGGATCTGGAAAAGGCATTTGACAAAGTCTGGAAAGATGGACTTAGAGTCAAGCTAAGAAGAAGTGATGTCTGTGGGAAGATGTACAAGTGGATCAACCACTACCTCAAACAAAGAACGGCCAGAGTCCAAGTACAAGGGCAGATGAGCAAAAAGGTGACACTCGAGCAGGGAGTACCCCAAGGGGGAGTATTGTCACCCACACTCTTCCTGGTATATATAAACGATATTACAGAGAATATACCAAGAAGAGTCCATAGCTCAATGTTTGCAGACGATCTGGCTATGTGGACCTCTGAAAAGAATCTCACCATAGCAAGAAATCGGATGCAGACGGCCCTAACATCGCTTGAAGAGTGGGCGAATTCATGGCTGGTCAAAATAAACGAGGAGAAAACAACATGCACAATATTCTCGCTTTCATTAAAACCCCAAAGTACCAAATTAAGTCTAAATGGCAAAATCCTGCAGCCAAACGACAACCCAACCTACCTGGGAGTCACATTTGATCGGCGCATGACATGGAAAAGTCAGATTGAGAGAAACCGAATGAAAGCCAGAGAAAGAATGGCAATCATGAGGAAACTTGCTGGCACAAGCTGGGGAGCAGACGAAGGCATACTAAAGAAACTGTACACTGGAAGAGTGAGACCAGTTCTCGAGTATGGCATTGCGGCATGGACAACAGCAGCGAAGGCGAACTTCGATAAAGTTAACAAACTTCAAAACCAAGCCGTGAGAATTATAACAGGTGGCATGAAGTCAACGCCAATTGTAGAACTTGAAAAGATTACAAAACTGCAATCCATGACCGACAGAAGAGACTGCAGAGCCCAGCTGCAGTCAGAGAAACTCCGAAGACTGACGGACCATCCAATGTACCAGAGACTAAACAATTTGGGAAAGGGGAAACTAAAGCGGAGAAACTTTGCAGAAATAGCCAAAGCAAAGATGCACGAAGATCCCATAAACACACTAACAACACCAAAACCCATCACTACTGTACGAAAACCTACCTGGAGGCAGGATATATTTCCAGAGGTGGTAGAAAATATACCAGGTATTGCAAACAAAAACTGCCAGACTGAAAAAGAAAGGAGAGACACTACCCTAAGCTTCATAACGAAAAGCTACCCAAGCATGGACTGGACCCATGCATACACCGACGGTTCTGTAACAAACACTACACAGAACGGAGGGGCAGGAGCATTCCTGAACCTACCAAATTGCAGAAAAATAACACTGTCATTCGCTACTGGTAAGTACACAAGCAATTTCAGAGCGGAGGCAGAGGCACTGAGGGCGGCAGTGGAAGAAATGGTGACACACAGTGAAAATGAGAGCCATATAGTCCTGCTGACAGATGCTCTCGCCGTAGTCACAGCGCTAAAAAGCCAGAAAAACACTGAGCTTAATGACTTAAGAGCAGCACTCTGCAAACTGTGCCAGCAGTCCGCACCAAAAAGGGTAGTGGTACAGTGGGTCCCATCACACTGCAACATCCAAGGCAACGAGGAGGCAGACAGACTGGCAAAAGAAGGTGCAAGACTACCACAAACAGATACCAGTATGACGTACGAAGAGTCAAAACGGCTTATCAAAGCCAGATACATGACCAAATGGGAAACCGAACATACTGGTTACACCAAAAACGATGCCTATTACCAGTTGAACCGAAGAGAGCAGGTCGTTGTCTTCAGACTTCGCACTGGCCACAACAGACTGAGGTACCACCTATTCAACAAATTGAAGATAGGGTGTACCGACGAATGCCCGTGCGGTACTGGTAAAATGACCACTGAACATCTGCTGCAAAACTGCCCGACATACGAGGATCAGAGAGAGCAGATGTGGCCATTACCAGTGGAACTGCAAGACAAGCTCTATGGCAGTGGCGAGAGCCTCAGGATGATCGCCGCTTTTTTCGAAAAAATAATGGTTACTGTCTGACTGTGTACGCAGAAGAAGAAGAAGATACAGCAAAAAATCCAGTCCTTCGTTAACAGATCTCTACGAAGAATAATGGGCATGAAGTGGAAGGACATGGTGAGGAATGACGACTTGTGGGAAAGGAGCCAACAACAGCCATTGAAACATCAAATATCGAAGAAAAGGAGAGAGAGAGGTCGACCCAAAATACGTGGAGAAGAGAATGTCGAGAATGAGCTAAAATTAAATAATTCCACCTGGAGAGAGAGACAGAACAAGCAGTACAGGACCGTGTACGCTGGCGATATGTTGTCGATGGTCTATGAAAGAGTAGCCCAGGACCGTGTACGCTGGCGAGACGTTGTCGATGGTCTATGAGAGAGCAGCCCAGGACCATGAACGCTGGCGATATGTTGTCGATGCTCTATGAGAGCAACCCAGGACCGTGTACGCTGGCGAGATGTTGTCGATGGTCTATGAGAGAGCAGCCCAGAACCGTGTACGCTGGCAATATGTTGTCGATGATCTATGAGAGAGCAGCCCAGGACCGTGTACGCTTGCAATATGTTGTCGATGGTCTATGAGAGAGCAACCCAGGACCGTGTACGCTGGCGAGATGTTGTCGATAGTCTATGAGAGAGCAGTCCAGGACCGTGTACGCTGGCGATATGTTGTCGATGGTCTAGGAGAGAGCAGCCCAGGACCGTGTACGCTGGCGATATGTTGTCGATGGTCTATGAGAGAGCAGCCCAGGACCGTGTACGCTGGCGAGATGTTGTCGACGGTCTATGAGAGAGCAACCCAGGACCGTGTACGCTGTCGAGATGTTGTCGATGGCCTATGAGAGAGCAACCCAGGACCGTGTACGCTGGCGAAATGTTGTCGATGGCCTATGAGAGAGGAACTCAGGACCGTGTACGCTGGCGATATGTTGTCGATGGCCTATGAGAGAGCAACCCAGAAACCGTGTACGCTGGCGATATGTTGTCGATGGCCTATGCACTGAGAGGAGCAACGGGATTTGATTAATTGATTTGATTAAAGACCATCTAACGCTTGAAAGTATTATCGTAGTGTTGTCGAAGTCACCCGAATAAGCTTATAACCTGCCAGACATGTCATTTGAAGCAACTAAGAGGGAAGGGCGGTCCATGGGACTGGCTACTGTAGATACTGTAATCCACAACAAATGTCACAAGAAATAAACAGCTCAATGATTAATGAATTAACATATATTTTTGTTAAAGGTCCAGGAAGAGCTGTAAATGTTTTCCTGTATTGAATCATTGATTAAATGTATTCTGGTTTTAAAGACAGACTGACGCCTGCGTCAACCTTATTTTGATAGTAAGAAAAGTGTTGTTTCGTGAAGGCAAAGGGCGCTGCTGTTGTCTTGAGATGAAAAGTGTTGTTTCGTGAAGGCAAAGGGCGCTGCTGTTGTCTTGAGAGGAAAAGTATTGTTTCGTGAAGGCAAAGGGCGCTGCTGTTGTCTTGAGATGAAAAGTGTTGTTTCGTGAAAGCAAAGGGCGCTGCTGTTGTCTTGAGAGGAAAAGTATTGTTTCGTGAAGGCAAAGGGCGCTGCTGTTGTCTTGAGAGGAAAAGTATTGTTTCGTGAAGGCAAAGGGCGCTGCTGTTGGCTTCTGAGGCTATGTGATTGAGCACACCTTTCAGTCTGTCTTTCTTTCCTTCTGTTCCATTTTCAGCGTTAGGTTATTAACAGTTTTCTTCACCTGACCCTAGTATGTGCTTCGGAGACGAGACGTTTTATTGTTTCTGTTATTTTTGCTATCCATTTTGTGTGTTGGCGGCACTTGATTTTGTATCCATTGTATATGAATAGCAAATATATCTGAGGTATACTATCTGCTGTTATAGGTGCCCGTGGCTGAATCATTTAGTTTGTTGCTTTTTTATGAGGTCTAGCACTAATGTTTTACATACTTGTCTCCTAATATCTTTATTTCTGATTCTATCCAATCGTTTTTCCAAGCATTCTGCGTTGGCATTTCATCTCTGTTGTTGCGATGGTTCTGGTATCTTTGTTTGTCAATGTACAATTCTGGCGCTGATAGCACAATATGGGTAGGAATATTCTGTTCGTATAGCGTTCTTTTTGTATCCATTGCCACGTTCTTACATTGTAATATCGTGAACATGTGTTCAATAATGGGACTGTCTTTATTACTTTGGAGCATTCAATTCAAAGTTCTTCTTCTTCTTCTTCTTCTGCGTACACAGTCAGACAGTAACCATTATTTTTTCGAAAAAAGCGGCGGTCATCCTGAGGCTCTCGCCACTGCCATAGAGCTTGTCTTGCAGTTCCACTGGTAATGGCCACATCTGCTCTCTCTGATCCTCGTATGTCAGGCAGTTCTGCAGCAGATGTTCAGTGGTCATTTTACCAGTACCGCACGGGCATTCGTCGGTACACCCTATCTTCAATTTGTTGAATAGGTGGTACCTCAGTCTGTTGTGGCCAGTGCGAAGTCTGAAGACAACGACCTGCTCTCTTCGGTTCAACTGGTAATAGGCATCGTTTTTGGTGTAACCAGTATGTTCGGTTTCCCATTTGTTCATGTATCTGGCTTTGATAAGCCGTTTTGACTCTTCGTACGTCATACTGGTATCTGTTTGTGGTAGTCTTGCACCTTCTTTTGCCAGTCTGTCTGCCTCCTCGTTGCCTTGGATGTTGCAGTGTGACGGAACCCACTGTACCACTACCCTTTTTGGTGCGGACTGCTGGCACAGTTTGCAGAGTGCTGCTCTTAAGTCATTAAGCTCAGTGTTTTTCTGAATTCAAAGTTCATATACAACTACTCCCAGTCAATCGAGATGTAAATGAGTACCCGAATAAGTCAGAGGATAACGTCGGATCCTCCGCAATAAATTTAAATAAGGACACACGGGGTTTGGGGGGGGGGGGGTGGAGACGGGGGGGGGGGGTTATGCAGTGAGGTCTGTCCTGTTTTTGCCTTCTCCTCCTCAGCTTCCCTCTTATCTATAGCATCATTTGGGACCAGGTATATCAAACAAACGTACTGAAAACTTAAACCTAATTTGGCACCAACCTGCTCTTTCGAAAACAAACATTTCTGGTTGGCAAGCTGGTACATCAATCTGACTTCACGTGGGAGCTGTCATCACATGGTTGCGTCACTGACGAATTCTGAGATATTTATTCCCCAGAATTATCTTTCTTCAAACTTCGCCTTTCATTTTTGCAGAATTTTAAACTCTCCTTTTCGTTCGTTATATCTCATGCTGTTGTTATTTCTTTTCTTCTGAATCTTCTTCTTCTTCTTACCCTGTCAGACGTCGACCTTTATTTTTTTTCGAAAAAAGCAGCGGTCATCCTGAGGCTGTCGTCTTCTGAATCATTTTTTTATTATTATTTGTTTTGTTAGTTTTATTCTTGCTTTTTTTCTCCTGGATTTCTTCATATTTTTGTCTTCTAGCTATTTTCTTCCGTTTCTTCTTCTTCATCATATTGTTCTTCTTATTCTTCTTCTTCTTCCTCTTCTTATAGAATAGAACAGCCGCTAAATCCTTATGTGCTGATTTAAATGCGCATATATCGCAGCTTCGCCGTAAACTACTACACAGCGTTCTTTTCAGAGGGAACGCAGAAGAAGTAGGAGAAGAAGAAGAAGAAGAAGAAGAAGAAGAAAAAAATATTGCAAAAGAAGAAGGAAGAAAGAAGACAAAGGGCAGAATGGACTAACCTATGACCCTAGGAGGCACAAAAAGCAACCGCAGACAGAGAGGGATGGCTCCAGGTTGTGAGGGTGTCTATAGGAGTGCCCCAACGATCTCACGATATCACAGGATGAAATGAATTGAACTGATTGTCAATGTTGAACCTACATCTTGAGAATGTTGCTCTGCTTTCTTGGATTATATTTGATACCATCATTTTGATATTATCTGCCACATTTAGTTTAGATCAGCGTCTGGTTTTTATGTTAGTTCGAGCATAAAGCCAATGTTATAGCAAAAATGTGATCTTTTATTTACACTTTGAGACATTAAATTTGTGGGGATTAGTTTGCTGTGTTTGATGGAAAGTCATGATACCATCAGGGGCAGGTGAGATATATTGATCAAGACCTCTCATTGACCTCATGGTTTCGGAGGTTAGTTTTGTCACAGCTGCGTGGCCAACGAAGTGTGGGTCGGTAAATGTGATCCATATAGTGGTTAACTTACTATATAATCCTGCAATGTACTACAGGCAGGAGGGCAGAGGTCTATTTTCACAGGTACTCTTAAGGATGTGAGAAGAGCCACTGTAACCCACCACTAAGGAAACGTCAAGAAATGAACTCATTACAAGTGAGGTACAGCAACAACGACTATCCTGAGCTAGAAATACGGCAATATAAACTGACTAACTTATTCAGTACTAGTTTCTACTTATAATTAGGCACGTATTTCTAGAGCGCATGAGTGTACATTAGATACGAGACGTGTTCAAATGAAAGCGGACCTAACTGCGCCAAGTGAACATACGTACAGTGCGCACGGTGACGTCACGTCTGATGTAAACAGTACATACCAATCGTCAAGTTTGCAAATTTGCATTATCCTTCGATTGATAGTTTCCTCAGCAGACCATTGAAAACATAGTGGGTGTGATACGGAATCTATCCAGAGTTGATCAGCGAACGGTGATTCGGTTTCTAACAGATGCAAGATGTCGACTAGTTGACATTCATCGCAGAACGCAGGCAGTGTATTGTGACAAAAGTGTGTCGAAGACGACAGTGAAGAAGTGGACAACGATGTATAAAGAAGGACGTGAGTTAACGAAAGATCTTCCGAGATTAAATCAGGCGCATATGGTCGTGTTTCGAGATGCCATCTCCAAAATTGATACAGCAATCCGGATGAACCGTCTCCGGAGTTTACGTCCGCCACACTTTTGTCGCTTGAACAGAATCCAGAACATACTCCATAGTGCCGACTGTGTACATATCCCTATGAAACTGTTAAACATCGTCTTTTTTGAATGACTGGCGCTTGTCGGTGTTAAGAAAGGGCGTCTCCATCCGAGACAAGACAAAATGGAAGACTTTGTACGGAATTAAACAACAGCTCACAAGCACTTACAGATACCACTATATGGCATTGGGCCAAAGGGCAGGAGCCCACATGCCCCTGGATCAATAACCACGATCATCGTTATCATCATCATGTGGCATACTTTCTTCAGATCGCAGTCTCCGTTATGGCAGCGTTGACCACATATGGGTTTCGAGCACGTCTTCCTGCGTCATATAAGGACATGGGATCAAGATGCTGAGCAGCGCATGAGCTGCAGTGGTCAGCGACTCATAGCTGACTGCTAGTGTCAGGGCCAGCGAACCAGAGCTGCCAAGACCCTTCTACACCTCCACTCGGTGATCCTGGATAACAGGCTGCAGTAGGTCAGACTGGCTAAGGAGAAGGGATCGATGAGGGAATGCTAACCCGGTACTAAAAAAATACTTGCTGAAGTCGGATGTGTTGGACTGAAAGGTGCAAATATCGCAGTCAAGCTGTAAGCTAAGACACAACGCATTCCGTTCTCTGGACTACATTCTGCTACTTAAGCCCTTTCAGGGTTTGGTAGCGGGAGATTGATAATGAACGAAGCCAAGCCAAGCCAAACAAAGACATCGTTAATCTGTCAGTCACATCTTGACGCCATCTTCTAATGGTTATAACTCTTCCCATCATCCCAGACAACCTACCTTCCTCTATCAGCTTCTCGACACTGCTCTTTCTTTTCATTTAAACGACATTGTTAAACTTAACTTAACTTAACTTAATATCTTTATACTGGTTTAGAAGACTCTGCATTGTATTCAACCAGTTCCATTAACATCATCTTGCTCTAAAAGCTATGCGCATCCAATTTATTCTTAAAAGCATTAACTGTCCCTGCCTCCACTACATCCTGTGGCAATGCATTCCAAGTATTTACCACTCTCTGACTAATAAAATATTTCCTAACATCTAATCTGGACCTCTCTTTAGTCAACTTGTAGCTTTACCCTTTTGTTCTTGTGGGTGGCTGTATTTAAAAAAATAACTTGTTATAGTTTAATTTATTCATTCCTCTGATCATCTTATAAACCTGTATTAAGTCACCACAAATTGTTCTCTTTTCTAGACACTGCAGGCCGGTTTTTCTGAGTCTTTCCTCATAACTGTAATTCTAGAATCCCACTGTCAGCTTTGTCGCTCTTTTTTGTATTCTTTCCAGCATGTTTATACCCCCTCTATGATAAGGACTCCATACCTGTACACAGTACTCCAATCTAGGTCTAACTAATGCTTTATACAGTTTGACTATCACTTCCTTGCTCCTATGTTTAATATTTCTTTTTATCATACCTAACATTACATTTGCCTTTTTCACTGCTAGCTGAACTTGCTCACTCACTTTACCTGTATGACCTATTATAACCCCTAGGTCCCTTTCCTTAGCTATCTTTCTAATATTGTTCTCTCCCATTCTGTAATTATGTTCCATATTGTATCTACCCATGTGGATGATTGTACATTTATCTACATTAAACTCAATTTGCCAGATTACATACCATTCTCGAATTGTATCTAAATCTGACCTCTTTAACCTTTTGCCTGCGATGTTCTCTACAAACCAATTATCTTATATACTCACTTGTTGCAGAATGTCTCTATTCGTCTTCTTTTCTGTCCACGATTTAGTTTGCATTCTTCTAACATGCATATCGATTTTTATATCGGAAAAACATCCACACCCCTACATTATCTCACATAATACATCAAACACAGACAGACAATCACAAAATATTCTTAAAATGTGATAGATGGAAATGAAATAGGAAGCACAGACAACAAAATAAACACAAAAAACTGATCATAATCTTGTTGCCTGACAATGTTAGTGTCAAATACAAGAGCAAATACAGACAAAATAGAGTCACAGAGGAGTGGAAACATCTTATCCGCTCTAGTTGGAGTGATTGACAACTTCCTGGAAAGGGAATTAGCCAAACAGAAAGTCGGACGAGGGAAGAATGAAGGATACGAAGAAGAGGCCTACTTTGGGATGACATTCTCCCACAAAGCAGCAAGCAGTTTTTCTTTGTCTCATTACCTTCCTTTGCAAAACATGGTGGCCCCGCAAAAGATGACGGCTTTGTGAAAGCCTGGACCATGTCTGCCCCATTTCAGTTCAATTTTGTATTCAATATAAAGAAACCCTTGTTAAACCTATATCTAACAAATGTAGACTTATTAAACCTATAACTAACAAATGTAGACTTTTTAAACCTATAACTAACAAATGTAGACTCGCTAAACATATAACTAACAAACGTAAACTTGCTAGCCTAAAACTAACAAATGTAGGCTCACTAAACCTAAAACTAACAAATGTAGGCTCGATAAACCTATATCTAACAAATGTGTTGTTGCTGAAACTATAACTAAACAATGTAGGCTCGCGAAACATATACCTAACAAATATAGGCTCGCTAAACCTATAACTAACAGGTGTAGGCTCGCAAAACCTATAACTAACAAATGTAGGCTCGCTAAACCTATAACTAAGAAATGTATGGTTGCTGAACATATAACTAACAAATGCAGGCTCACTAAACTTAAAACTAACAAATGTAGGCTCGCTGAACCTATAACTAACAAGTGAAGGCTCGCTAAACCTATAATTAACAAATGAGATATTTGTTAGCTTAATTCAATTTGGAATTAATGTAGTTCCTCAGCAAACACTGCTGTGAGGGATGAAGTGTTAAAGACTTCATTGTATTAAATCGAATGTTTTATTCAGGAAGCGTTGCTAGTTTTCATCCTCGTTGTGTATTCTTCCCTAAAGGTTAGACAAATACACACTTACAGCTGGGTCTACTGATACGTTTCCACAACGAGATATAATCAGGTACTTTTGCGGTGAGATGCGACCACTCTGCTGTTCCGACGCTCAAATAACAAGCTTGGAAACCAGGACAGGTAACAATGTGAACTGAAAACAAACAAAAAAAATAACTGACATGCATAATTAGCGTGCCAGGAATGTCGATGATCAAAATCCACTGGAGAGTAAAATGTTGTGGGCGTACACAAAATATCTGGATAAAAATATAAACTTCAAATAAGTAGAACAGAAAAAAATTAAGAATTGCAAAAAATAGAATAGAAGTAACGAAGATTAGCAAATAAATAGCGCAGAAAAAAATACAATTTTGCAAACCAAAAAAATATGTACAGTAAATATGGTGGCGTATACAATTAGCTTTCGAAGTATAAATAAGTACAAAAACTAGCATAGTATGGAATGAGGCCTACAAAAAATAGAATAATAAAAATATAAGTGTCCTAGAGCTTGAACAGAAGAAAACAGAGACTAAAGAAAACTTCAATGCAGTATTATAAAGACTACTAAATCAAGCTTACGAACATTTGAATTCACAAACGTTTAGAAAAATTGAAGAAAATAAAGAAAAAGCTATAATCAAAGACTACAATTAGTACAGGTCCTAATTATTGTTATCAATGAAAGGTTTTCCCTAGATCCAGAAATAAACAATCGCGTAGGTCATTGTCATATTTTCACGTCTGCAAAGACCTGTCTGGGAAAATCACAAACTTACAGCCAAGACCAAGGCCATGGTCTACAATGCCTGTGTCGTCAGTACGCCTTTATATGACAACGAAATGCGGTCAACCTATACCAAACAAGAGCAAAGACTCTATGCCTTTCACCTACGTTGCATGAGATCCATCCTTAGCATTTCATGGAGAGACAGGGTGATACATCTGGACGTACATTCTCGTATCGGTCTTCCAAGTATGTACACCTTCGTCGCATGGAAAACGGTCGCATGGAAGACGGTCTAATGGAAGATGGTCGTATGGAAGACCATCACATGGAAGACGGTCGTATGGAAGACCATCACAAGAAGACCATCACATGGAAGACGGTCGTATGGAAGACCATCACATGGAAGACGGTCACATTGAACATACATCTGGACGTACATTCTCGTATCGGTCTTCCAAGTATGTACACCCTCATTCGACAGCTTTCGATGGCTTGGTCACCTTCGTCGCATGGAAGACGGTCGCATGGAAGACCATCACATGGAGACCATCACATGGAAGACAGTCGCATGGAAGACCATCACATGGAAGACGGACGGTCACATGGAAGACCGTCACATGGAAGACAGTCGCATGGAAAACCATCACATGGAAGACGGTTGCATGGAAGACCATCACATGGAGACCATCACATGGAAGACGGTCGTATGGAAGACCATCACATGGAAGACGGTCACATTGAAGACCGTCGCATGGAAGACAGTCGCATGGAAGACCATCACATGGAAGACGGTCGCATGGAAGACCATAACAAGAAGACCGTCACATGGAAGACGGCCGCATGGAAGACCATCACAAGAAGACCATCACATGGAAGAAGGGCGTATGGAAGACCATCACATGGAGACCATCACATGGAAGACAGTCGCATGGAAGACCATCACATGGAAGACGGACGGTCACATGGAAGACCGTCACATGGAAGACAGTCGCATGGAAAACCATCATATGGAAGACGGTCGCATGGAAGACCGTCGCATGGAAGACCGTCGCATGGAAGACCGTCGCATGGAAGACGGTCATATTGAAGACCGTCGCATGGAAGACCGTCGCATCTCCAAAGATATTCTCTACGGGCACCCGGCGTGAGGTAAAACTACAGCTGACTGACCACAGCTGCCGTTCAAAGGCGCTTGTAAGTGGGACATGAATGCACTCGATATACTATTGACATCTTGGCATAAATGCAGACCGATCCAAATGAGACCAACCTGAAGAGCCACTTCAGACTAGGCGAAAATAAGCTCATAAACACAGGGAACTGAAAATTGAACCCCGCAAGGAAAAGAGAACCAAAAAACTCAGTGGATAGAGTTGCTACTTCAAGGTCGAATCAACCAGGACATGACTGAACAGGGAAGGCCTACTTACTTAACTATTGCTTCACAAATGATAAACAGCACAAGAAGTCAACACCAGCAGGCTGTATTCCTCACAGGCACAATGCCGGTTCTACAAGCCCTCAGGATTGATAAGCTATTATAAATTAAAGCAGCCTTAGATAGTTTTCTTTGCACTTGTGCCGTTAAGCACTTGGGGAGCTTAAGTCGTCTATCCTGCGTCGAGTGAGTTGCGTCGTCGGTCAATGTGAGCCCTTGTCGTGGCAAAAATACTATAATGTCAACTATTCACCTACATCGCGACCGTCCCCTTGCCATGTGACCAGATATACCAGCGTTGTAAGCCATTAGTAGAAATTGATGAGGGTGCATTCTCATGAGATGACCAACTTATTTCTACCTCCATGCTGAAGTCGGATGTACTTGGCCGACTGGCGCAAAATATAAACCACAGTGCAACGCACAACGCCTTGGGGAATAGATAAATGAGGTGAACGCAAAAAAAACAAAACAACCAACAAGAAATGTTCTGCCTGGAAATGTATTCGACACAAGCCGTAGTGCCGACCAAACTTCGAATGTCTTCGTTCCGCATTCTGTCTCATCTAGTAACACCGATGACCTTCCTCAAGCACTTCATTTCACAAGTCGAAATTATGCGCTCATGCGTCCTGGACAGAAGCGATGTATGGTCTTGGTAGCGCGAACTAAAGGCGAAGAGAAGGGAAGCTGTGGTGGATGTCTTGGTAGCGCGAACTAAAGGCGAAGAGAAGGGAAGTGCTGTAGTGGATATCATCACATTGTGACAGACCGCAAAACAAGACAACGGACAGATTAGACATTGATGAAGCAGCAGGATCGCCCACAAAACAAACAATCACATTCTAAACAAAGAGGACTGATTGAGCGGAGCAAGTGATCGAGTCCCACATGAGACAGAGACTTAATAGATTGACAGAGTCTGGCGTCGGCTTCATTGCCCATGTGTACGTAGGAACAATCAGCTCAGACGGCCGAACATATACTGCAAGAGTGCTGTATGCTTAGCCATTGCGAACTGAGGATGTAGGAAATCCTTGAAAAAACTCTCCACTACAGTATCCTTTATCCAGAGAACTGGACTTTATGTGTACACTTAATTAAAAAAACGTATCGAACTAGAGGAAGAAGAAGAAGAAAAAAAAGGAGGAGGATGAGAATGAAGATGAGGAGGATTAAAAGGAGAAGAGAAGAAGAAAGTTAAAGATCGAGATGTAGATGGAGAAGGTGATGGAGAAATAGAAGAAGGTGGAGATAGACAAAGAGAAGAAGGTGGAGATGGAGAAAAAGAAGAAGGTGGAAATGGAGAAAGAGAAGAAGGTGGAGATAAAGAAAGAGACGAAAGTGAAGATGGAGAAAGAGTAGAAGGTGGGGATGGAGAAGAGAAGAAGGTGGGGATGGAGAAAGAGACGAAAGTGGAGTTGGAGAAAGAGAAGAGGGTGGAGATGGAGAAAGAGAAGGAGATGGAGAAGGAGTAGGAGATTGAGAAAGAGAATTAGGTGGAGATGGAGAAAGAGAAGAAGGTGGAGATGGAGAAAGAGAAGGAGATGGAGAAAGAGAAGGAGATGGAGAAAGAGAAGGAGATGGAGAAAGAGAAGGAGATGGAGAAAGAGAATTAGGTGGAGATGGAGAAAGGGAAGAAGATGGAGATGAAGCAAGAAAAGAAGGTGGAAATGGAGAAAGAAAAAAAAGGTGGAGATGGAGAAAAGAAGAAGGAGAAGGAGAAAAAGTGAAGAAGGAGAAGAAGATGGAGATGGAGACGGAGAAGGACTAGAAGGAGATACAGATGGATGTCTACAAGAGCTTCTACAAAAATTAAGGATCTGAAAAGCGGACGCAACATTGAAAGAATATACGACAAGGAATGAAACAGAAAAGACGAAAGAAAGCTGTTAGGAGGAAGAATAACAATCGGCTTGAGATTAAAGAGGAGAAGTCTTTGATTGTCGAAGCAAAAACCGAACAAGAAGCTTTCTTTGCTAATTATCTGAGTTCAATAACGAGTAACAATCACATATTTCAAAATGTGAAGTGAGAGGCCTACCCGAAGTGATTATCGTCATTAGATGAGACAGATACATTAACACGGGCATTATTTATCCGTCTTGTTCCAGTAGGAGCATGTGACTGTAACGGGTCCTCTTTTTGTGTCCCTTATATTCTTCTAGTTCTTTGACGTACGCCTTGAAAAATTAGGTTTGTGATGTTATGTTATAGTTTGTAGCGAGGTTGCGATATATGGGTCTGTCCGACACATTCGATTTTAGCAATAATTTTTGGAACTGGGTTTGCCTTTCCTTGTTGATTCCAAATCTCTTAGCCAGGATGCAGTGTTTGCAGGGCCGCCATGTGAAGCCGGATTAGAGTCGTGGCCGGTGTCAGGATGCTGAGCAGCGCACGTGCTGCAACGGTTAGCGACTAATAGCTGCCAAGACACTTCTACACCCCCACGCGGAGATCCTGGATGACAGGCGGCAACAGAGCAGACCGGCTAAGAAGAAGGGATCAAATAAGAAAGGCTAATCCTGTACTAAAAAATGCCTGTTGCCGACGACGGATGTGTCTGGCCGAAAGTTGCAAATATCGCAATCAAGCTGTAAACTAGCGACACAACGCATTCCGTTCTTCGGACTACATCGTGCTACTTGCAAAGCCCTGTTCAGGGATTGATAGTAGGAGATTGATGACGCAGAAAAAGATGAAGAAGAAGACAACGAAGAACAAGAATAAGAACAATAAGGACCTTATAGGTCACTGACCCAGAAGCCAGCTATGAGTAGCTGGAGTCATCTCACTCACCCCCACATCTTCGTCTCCCGTTCCGAATCTGACCCAAGAGACCGTGACTGAATTTGCTTGCTTTTCCAGCGTTCCTTCCCAAGCGTGTCTAAGCCTCCTCACTCTTCCCGTAGGTTTCAATTAAAGCCATTTCTAGTTATATTGCGTGACATATCTGAGAGTGTGTCTTATCCATCTTCACCTTCTTTCCCCAATCTCCTGCTATGTTCGATTTTTTTTTTTTCGTTCGCCTTATTTCTCTATTCCCCAAGGCGGTGTGCGTTGCACTGTGGTTTTTATTTTGCGCCTGTCGGCCCAGTGCATCCGACTTCAGCACGCATTTTATTTAAGGGTCTGCTTCCTCCTGCATTTTGTAAGGGTTTGCTTCCCCGGGGTAACGGCCGGTGCTGTGAAGGGGATCGAACCCAGCACCTTCGGGTCGTGAGCCGTGCCACTTAACCACTAGGCCACGCCGTCCCCTCTATGTTTGATTTGACAGTCTTCTTTCTCACAGACCCGTGGTTAACACTACTGCCGGTGGTCTGTTGAGACTTGTGTGGCAATGAAATGTGTCTGGTACTCTTAGTCACACATTTGATTTCAATCATATAGCAGTATTGGATTAACAGTCATGTTATCAGAACGACGATTTGCAAAGAATATTGAACAGATAAGGAATTCAATGGCTTGGAAAATAAGCCACTGCACGAGCCTAAAACACCAAAATAGCATGACCATTTCCTAACCCATATGTATGTATGTATGAATGTGTGTCAATGTGTCTGTGTGTCTGTCTGTGTGTGTTTATGTGTGTGTTTGTGTGTGTCTGTGTGTTTGTCTGTGTGTGGGGGAGAAGGGGGGAAAGGGGGAGGGGTTGCAGGTGTGAGTATGTTGTATGGGCGTATGGTATGCATCTGTTGCATATGTCTTGTATGCGTATGTGGGATGCGTGTATGGTATGCATGTGTGGATTTAACACCATGGTATATAGCATGTGCTCTTGTAACACTGGCTTTATTCATTTAAATGAAAATAAACACTGAATATGGTACATATTCGAGTTCACAGTAACAACAACAACCAGACGAATTAAAAAGACAGATATAGAATACATATCAAATGCACAAGCACATTTCTATAAGCTCAAATTGTAAATTATTTGTTTGAAACAATTCTAGTCGACCAATGTACATGTTAATATATTTTCAATTTACATAACAAGTGTTTTTCAGTGAAAAGCGTTGTACGATAATAGCGCTGCTCAGGGTCATAAAAGATACGTCACACAGAAAAAAACTGCCCATCCATAGACTGATTTCCATAACAAATTGATTGTACACAAACTACCTTCTTTGGAAAGCCCACACAAATTATTGAATTTCTCTTCACATTGTGTTTGTGTTATTGTGCGCAAGGCATTCTTCGTGTTTTCAAACTCTTGCCTTCAAAAGCTTCATACCCCAGAGTTTTTTCAACAATTGCAAGGTCGCTTTGCTTTATTGATTTCCAGGAAAATTCAATCACTAGTGAATATCAAAAGAATGGATATGTGCAGATTCGGATTAGCAGCTCAATTTCATTAATTAATAGCTAGATCAGCGTGTAGATTAATGCTGTTGTTAGCGATTCGTGTATTTCCCATTGGAGCATGGTCGCACAATTTCCGGACTGTACTGATACTTTTGCTTGGATCGTCTTCTAAAACTACACCGATCAAACTCAGTTTGTTCAAGCTTCCTCTCTTACTGTTCTTCGATGTGTATTTTGTGCCTTTTCTTTTCTCCGGTGGTTTCCAATCCAGAAAATATATGTTTATATTGGTAGTTGTTTCCTGCCTTATCTAGCCCCACCTATTGTCACCAATATCTATATGTGTTTGTAATTTACATTTTCTGTTTCAAAGGATCTGTTCTTCTTCTTCTGCGTTCGTTCTAAATCTCCCGCTACCAAGTCCTGTACAGGTATTCGCAAGCAGACCTTTCGGTCCGACACATCCGTCTTCGGCGGCAAAGGATCTAGATATATGTCTACCTGTATATCTGTGTACCTGTGTTTCTGTGTATGATATTATCTGTTACGTAACACGAGTTACATTAGGGAGCCGCGTAGAGCAGTGGTTAGCTCGCTGGCTTCGCATCTGAGTGGTCCTGGGTTCCTTCCCCAGTTGAAGCGGTAATGTTGTTTCAGACCGCAACGGATCCAGGGTCGACCCAGCCTTAAATGGGTACCGGTTCACCCCGAGAAGTAAAAGCGGCGAGAGAGAGGAGATGGCTACGGCCTTCATATAGCCGAGTCTTTGAAATGTAAGATCGCTAACACCTCACACCCCTACGGCGGTAATGTGAGATCGCTAACACCTCACACCCCTACGGCAGTAATGTGAGATCGCTAACACCTCACACCCCTACGGCATTAATGTGAGATCACTAACACCTCACACCCCTACGGCAGTAATGTGAGATTGCTAACACCTCACACCCCTACGGCAGTAATGATATGGGTTACTTGCTTTACTTTACTTTAACACGAGTTAAGGAAACCTATAGATCTGTTAATGAATTTCCACTTTCTTGAATTCAGCAAACCTAGAATATCGATTGATAAATGTAGCAAACCTAGACATCTGTTGATGAATATTGTCTTGAATTAAGCAAACCTATTCATATGTTGAAGAATATTGTCTTGAATTAAGCAAACCTAGACATTTGTTGATGAATATTGTCTTGAATTAAGCAAACATATGCATCTATCGATGAATATTGTCTTGAATTAAGCAAACCTAGACATCTATTGATGAATATTGTCTTGAATTAAGCAAACCTAGACATCTGTTGATGAATATTGTCTTGAATTAAGCAAACCTAGACATCTGTTGATGAATATTGTCTTGAATTAAGCAAACCTAGACATCTGTTGATGAATATTGTCTTGAATTAAGCAAACCTAGACATCTGTTGATGAATATTGTCTTGAATTAAGCAAACCTAGACATCTGTTGATGAATATTGTCTTGAATTAAGCAAACCTAGACATGTTGATGAATATTGTCTTGAATTAAGCAAACCTAGGCATCTGTTGATGAATATTGTCTTGAATTAAGCAAACCTAGGCATCTATTGATGAATATTGTCTTCAATTAAGCAAACCTAAACATGTCATGACAAATATCAACTACCTTGATGTGATACTTTATGTAACAATAAATGAGGACAAGTCAAACAGCAGAAATTATTCTCCTTCTGTACCCTTTGTATGTTGCTCTATGAATTGCAAGCTTCTTTCTTGCAGTAAATTTTCCCTTTATAAAATGGATAAGATAGGGATTAGTCTGGATTACTGAGTCATTGGTGTATTGATTTTAAAAAGTAGATTTGAAAATCAAAATGTTAAATATAAATTGACAGTGCGGGAAAAATGGACGCTAGCCATCGCCTACAGAAGACTAATAAGGAGACAATTACAATAAATACAAAGCAAACACAAAAAAATAATAAAAAACGAGTGATTAAGTTCACAAGTGATTAAAGACATGGACAATCAATTAGGATGATTAAAGGCAGAAAAGAGAAATGTAAAAGTAAGCGACGGCAGAGTAGAACATCAAAGGATTTAGACGCAGAGGAAGAACAGTGCGTGTTGATAAACAAAGTTTCAACATATTAAAGATGTGCTCAATTTTCTCGATAGAAAATGTAAGAGCTTCAGTCCTTGTAATTTCATGAGCACGAGACCTCGCTAAGTGCAATGTTCGTCTAGTTGTACGGGTGTGCTCGCTAAGTACACCCAGATGTGTGAGATTGCTCACTAAGTACACTAGATGCGTGAGATTGTTCGCTAACTACACTACACGTGTGAGATTGCTCGCTAAGTACACTAGATGCGTGAGATTGCTCGCTAACTACACTACACGTATGAGCAATGCTCACTAAGTACACTAGATGCGTGGGATTGCTCGCTAAGTACACTAGATGCGTGAGATTGCTCGCTAACTACACTACACGTATGAGATTGCTCGCTAAGTACATTAGATACGTGAGATTGCTCGCTAAGTACACTAGATGTGTGAGATTGCTCATTAAGTACACTAGATGTGCAAGTATGTAGTATATTCGCTTAGTATACAAGGTACGCGAGTGTGGGCCAGTGTGAATTAGACAGCATTTTATTGTTGACTTTCAAGAGGCCAATTTATTATCGCTACACTTGTGATCAAGGGTAACGTGTTCCAGAGCCGTTCCACAGCTGCGGCTTCACTTAACAAATGATGACACAGGCAGAACATAGACGCCGAACGTGTAAAGGAAAGACAATCATATAGAAGACACGGCTGTCAAGAATGGCGTGCTAGAGACATAATTGTACCTGGACATCTTTTTATGACGTCGGGTGACCAATTGCACTCTTTGCTTCCTCTCCGTCCCAAATAATAAGCCAGATGATTATACACGAGATGTGCACCAAGTGAACATACGTACAGTGCGCATGATGACGTCACTTTTGGTGTAAATTGCATATACCAAACGTCAAGTTTGCAAAATTGCATTATCCTCGGATTCATAGTTTCCTCAACAGACCGTTGAAAACATGGCGGGTGTGATATAGAATTCGTCCAGAGACGATCAGCAAGAGGTGATTCGGTTTCTAGCATCTGAAGGATGTCGACCAGCTGACATTCATTGCAGAAAGCAGGCACTGTATGGTGACCCGAGTTGCTGCATCAGTTTTCATGATGTCATCTTCTGACGCAACAATATGCGCCTGACCTGGTCTCCGAAGATCTTTCGTTCACTCGCGTCCTTTTTTAAACATAGTTGTTCAGTTCTTCACCGTTGTCTTCGACATACTTTTGTCACCACACACGGCCTGCATCAACCTTCGTCATCCTTCTGCTGTTAGAAGCCGAATCACCGCTCGATGATCAACTCTGGACAGATCCATTTGACAACCGTAATGTTTACCACGGTCTTCTCGGGAAACTATGAGTTAAAGGATAATACAATTTTGCAAAATTGACGGTTGGTATGCGCTGCTTACACCAAAATTGACGTCATCATGCCCATCGTATGTATATTTACTTGGTGCAGTAAGGTCCAGTTTAATTTGAACACGTCTCGTACATCTGAGTCGACCGATACGATTCAGTAACGGGTATCTGGAGTGCAGAGCTCATGGCTAGCAAGCTGATGAATGATAACATGCAATATAGTGGAGCCATCATCTATACTGATGGATCGGTGCCACGAACGAGATATATGGATGTAGTTTCAGAACAGCACCCTCCAGTACAAGAATGGAAGCCTTGACGTACAGTTCTGAGATAGTTATCGTTGGCCTCTTTAAAAGGGAGAGTCATCTTGACAATATGTCAATCCTTACTTCAGGAGGTACATACGGGCTGTATAAGGCGTTAGGGGGTTGCAGTTGCAGAGACATCAAACCTTTGGGGCTGGTGTGGATTTTCCGTCCTGACGATTCTGTGGTTCAGGGTAACGAAAGAGCTCATATCCTGGCTTCACGTGCACCAATTACGGGTACACTAGATGTAGGTATGAGTGACATTTTGTAGTCTGTCAATATCCGCATGTTAAATGATGGTTCCACAAAAAATAAATCAGCAAATTTATAGATTGTTGATATCGAACAAGGTTCGAGCTGAGTGGGACGCAATAGAGAACAGAACAGAAGTGTGTACAACCAACGAGCTGCAGGAACCAGCAGTATCCACCCCTTTCCCCATTTACTGACATATACTTCGTATCTATGGTTACGCCTCGAATGCAACGAAGTCGATTCTCAGGAATGAGAACAAGTCACGGGTACCGATCCCGCAACAAGAGGTATGAGAAGCAAGCTCTCTGCCAACCTGGCGCACAGACGCCCCAGTTCCTGTAGACACGTCTTATCAACCTTTGACCCCATGTTTACTGTCCCAGTTATTCTGACATATTCATACACTCCTTTATTGGTCCAACCTCTACACCTCACGGTAGAAGATGAGCGACTAAGTAAGTGAGTTTATTGGTCCACTTGTCCACATAACAGAACAATATTGACTCTGAAAGTCACAACAGGATCTCCTAGGAGTCTGCTGTTTTTGACAGACTACTGGCAAATGTTTGAGACCGGTAAGACTTCAGTGTCGCCAATAAGTGCGTCGTGATGTTCTCCTAACCAATCTTCTCTAAGCTTGCAAAACATGGACAGTCTATATCAGGCAAGTCAGGAAACGTATTCATTTCTATGTAAACTGTCTCAGAAAACTGCTCAAGATCGGTTGACAGGACGTAGTTCCTAATTCTGCTCATCAGTACTGCGAGACTCTATGTAATCTATATGCTACTGCGGAGATACTAATTATTATGGACTGAACATGTTGTTCGCGTGTCAGATGAGCGCCTCTCTAAGCAATTGTTGTTTGGTGAGCTCATGAAAGGACAGCGCTCGCCGTGGAGACAAAAGAAACGATATAAAGACACTCTCTAAAAAGTTTAATTTAATAGTTTCTCCATCGAACCGCTCAGCCTAGTGTACTGCGATAACACACGGTGCTCGCATCGCTGAGCAGAGACCAAAAACAGCTGCACGAAAGGACAGAATACGTGACGGTCCAATTACTAGTTCTGTTCACATACGCTTTACGTGGGGAAGAGTGTGTCACGCTCACCGCGGAGTGTATCACGCTGAGAGCGGACGGTGACGTCATATGCGGTCATATCTGAATGAACATGTCTGGCGTATTGGCCATCTTCCCTTGCGATAGGCAACTAACTAGCTATCTAACTAATTAACTAATTAATTAACTAACTAACATAACACGGCAAGTGCGAGACATTGATTTCACAGATGTTTACTAGCTGGATTGCCTGGCGCTGTCCTGAATCATTTGCAAAATATTTGAATAATTGTATCACACCTCCCCGGCACTCTCAATATTATAACTGCACTCTCCTCCCCTTTTCATATCCCTCACACACACCACCGCACATTTACAAGCCGAGACGTAACATTTTAATGGGATCTTTCATTTTGTGCTCCACCGCACGCAAATCCCGGTTACGCACCGATCCTTGTGACGCCATTATTACACTATCGCACGCTAATTCACACCTTTTCTTTATAACGAAACTTGCAACGACGTCAAATTTCATATTTCCAAATATAGCCTTTGCAAATCTTTCACAAACTCGGATATACTTTTCCTTTGAAGTTTGTTGGTTCTAACGCTGACAAAAACCCTGTAGGGATAAAAGCCAATCCCTATTTCCGTATTTTTAAAACGTGGTCACGAGATGAGGGTGTGAATGAGCAATTTGCTTTACGTAGAAGACAGAAACACAAATCCTCTGTTATTATTATGAATAACTAACCGTAGCTATGTCATGTTTTAAGCTATTCTCAAATCAAGAATTAAACTAGAGATTATGATGTTCTTAAGTCGTACATTGTGTGTAAGGTTGACAAAGGTGCAACAAAAACGGCAAGATATTGTGGAGGGAATGTAGGGATTGATGGGACATTGGGGAGGGAAAGTGTGGATGTGGAGGGAAAGTGTGGATAGATAGGACATTGTGGAGGGAAAGTGTGGATGTGGAGGGAAAGTGTGGATAGATAGGACATTGTGGAGGGAAAGTGTGGATGTGGAGGGAAAGTGTGGATGTGGAGGGAAAGTGTGGATGTTGAGGGAAAGTGTGGATAGATAGGACATTGTGGAGGGAAAGTGTGGATGTGGAGGGAAAGTGTGGATGTGGAGGGAAAGTGTGGATGTTGAGGGAAAGTGTGGATGGATAGGACATTGGGGAGGGAAAGTGTGGATGTGGAGGGAAAGTGTGGATGTGGAGGGAAAGTGTGGATGTTGAGGGAAAGTGTGGATAGATAGGACATTGTGGAGGGAAAGTGTGGATAGATAGGACATTGTGGAGGGAAAGTGTGGATAGATAGGACATTGTGGAGGGAAAGTGTGGATAGATAGGACATTGTGGAGGGAAAGTGTGGATAGATAGGACATTGTGGAGGGAAAGTGTGGATAGATAGGACATTGTGGAGGGAAAGTGTGGATAGATAGGACATTGTGGAGGGAAAGTGTGGATGGATAGGACATTGGGGAGGGAAAGTGTGGATGGATAGGACATTCTGGAGGGAAAGTGTGGATAGATAGGACATTGTGGAGGGAAAGTGTGGATGGATAGGACATTGTGGAGGGAAAGTGTGGATGGATAGGACATTCTGGAGGGAAAGTGTGGATAGATAGGACATTGTGGAGGGAAAGTGTGGAGGGAAAGTGTGGATGGATAGGACATTCTGGAGGGAAAGTGTGGATAGATAGGACATTCTGGAGGGAAAGTGTGGATAGATAGGACATTGTGGAGGGAAAGTGTGGATGGATAGGACATTGTGGAGGGAAAGTGTGGATGGATAGGACAAAGTCTCAGAAGGAACCAAAACAGTATAAATAGAAGTGTTGCAATTCTTGCCAACCAAAACACAATTGCAAGAAAAAAATGGTCATTCTTACTGCGTACTACGAGCCATCTAAAGCACAAACAAGATTGACTCTCACGAGAAATAACACAAAATAGATTTTGTCTTACAGTGGATTTCAGCCTACAGTGGGATTTGGAAACGAAAATGCAGATGGTCTCGCAAAAACCGGAAGTGGATGTACCCAGACTCGCCATCCACATAGCTATAACGAAGTAATGACACTCATAAAGCGATTCATAAAGACGGAATGAAGACACTGGTATATATCATTCAATCCAGGAAATGACAGCATTGACAAATTTGGCTGAGATTGACAAAGATTTTCTGACTCTGAACGGGACATTGCAGATTCAAGGCACAGCTGTACATAATGTTCCTTAGAGACTCCGCTACAAGCGATTGAGAAGCACTCAAACACCAGTACATATCCCGCAGGACTGTCCCACGTACACAGACCAAAGAGAGGCACTGTGGCCCAGTGAATCGGCCATGCTCGAAAAGCTGTGGGGGACCGGCAAAGAACTGAAACGCAGTCTCCTTCGTGGACATCACTGGACTAGAAGCACAGCATCAGTTGATCGTGAACCTCACCGGACAAGAAACATAGCATCAGTTGATCGTGAACCTCACCGGACTAGAAGCCTAGCATCAGTTGATCGTGAACCTCACCGGACTAGAAGCCTAGCATCAGTTATCGTGAACCTCACCGGATTAGAAGCACAGCATTACTTGATCGTGAACCTCACCGGACTAGAAGCACAGCATCAGTTGATCGTGAACCTCACCGGAGGACTAGAAGCACAGCATCAGTTGATCGTGAACCTCACCGGACTAGAAACATATCATCAGTTGATCGTGAACCTTACCGGATTAGAAGCACAGCATCAGTTGATCGTGAACCTCACCAGACTATAAGTACAGCATCAGTTGATCGTGAACCTCCCGGGCTAGAGACATCGCATCCGATGATAGAAAGCGAAAAAGAGGCTGCGTTGCAGTCAACGGGTGAAGAGACGAGGGGGAAGGCCAAAAAGCATCTGCCGAGGAACTGTCAAAGACGAATCGGTTCACGTCGGCTCTCGTGGGTGGAAGTGAAGAAAACGGCGTAAAATATGAACAGCATATGTTGCAACACAATGCTCCAATGGGAACCAGCTGAATAAATTATGATGATGAAGATTTAAATTAACAGTTGAACTTCAATAATTAACGAGTAGATCCTCACATAAACAGAAACTGTGTTTCAACCTCACTATACTTTGTGTATTTTATTACGGGTAAACTTTACGCTGTCAACTTTGTGTTCTGTAATCTCCTCTCACAATTAACGCATTATCCTCCGCGGCAGTCTAGCAGATTTACCGTATGCGAGGAAGCCAACAATGTTACGGTTGCGTCCCGCTATACCAATGCGGGCCTTTGTCTTTGGTCAGTCCATCTGGCCGTTGCGAAGGTAGGCGACCACGTGGATGCGTTATGTCATACGGCATATTATTTAACAGACGATAAATCGGAACCAACCTTCGAGTGGAATTCTGGTTGAAGGAATGGCACACCTGTAAACTTCCAATCATAAAAAAGGTAATTTAAGAGTGATGTGTGTGAAGCTGGCATATTTTAAATGTGAAACCATCGATATGGCTTGACTTCGTTCATTCTACAATCTCCTACTACCAAACAATGAAAGGGCTTAAGTAGCAGAATGTCGTCCAGAAAACGGAATGCGTCGTGTCGTAGTTTACAGCTTGACTGCGATATTTGCACCTTTCAGTCCAACAAATCCGACTTCAGCAAGCATTTTTTGAGTACCGGGTTAGTATTCCCTCTTCAATCTCTTCTCCTTAGCCAGTCTGCCCTGCTGCAGCCTGTTATCCAGGATCACCGCGTGGAGGTGTAGATCGGTCTTGGCAGCTATGGTTCACTGGCCCTGACGATAGCAGTCAGCTATGAGTCGCTGACCACTGCAGCTCATGCGCTGCTCAGCATCTTGATCCCAAACCATCGATAGAATACACGTCAAAGAGTAAAGTAATCCCCTTACCCATCAGGCCCCATCACTCTGATCCATGATGAATACGGCTAACTCCATGGCGACCAACTGCATAGATGAATTTGGGATCCGACTTAGAAGGAAATTGAGCAAACACGGATGTCTTTTGAGATTATTCATCAGAAGTATTCCTGGGTTTTAGAGAACGGAACTACTGAAACCTTCAACGCATGACATAAAATGTTACCGAAGAGGAATATTCATCAGACTTTCACCTCATCAAGTAAAATCATCGATCTTCATCTCCTGTTTTCGTCGTTGAAGGGACGCTGCCACGCTGTGCTACAGCTGGCCTGCGTTTTTTTACAGGTTTTTCTGTCCCTGATCGATCGCTGATCCGCACCCTGATCTAACTTCAGTCGCCTCGCCTATGTCTTGCCACTGAACCAAGGCAACTCAGGAAGAAAGTATGACCTTGACAACGCAAATTTTCCTTTCCAATATCAGACGCCGTCGTCACCTTCGCTTGCGATGGGCAACTATTTTTAGCATTATTATCTACGAAAATGACATCTACGTCCACACGGAGAAGAAGAACGATAATCAAAAGTCGACAGTAAAAATGTAAGACTGTCATACGACATTTTGCCCATTACTGGGGTAGTCGAGAGGTTTTGAAGGCTGAGGACTACAGGCCGCTTTGCCACTGCTGTCGTCGCGTTGTGTGCTCTATATGTTTGTTTATTTCACCCCCAACAGAAAAACAATGTATACCATACCAGGGATTCGAACCGCTGCCCTCCTTGTCGGCAGGCAGACCTCGAAACCATTTGGCCACGCGCTCCTCTGTATTGAAAGACGACAATAAGCGAATATGAATTGTTTACGTTCTTTGATTGTGTTTACATAGATCTGAAGGCAGTATAAAACTGTGTTAACAATACTGAATAATTACTAAGAATCATAGGACAAAACAGTATGTCTAGAGAAGGTAGCATCTTACTTTCCCCGCTGACACACACAGCTGTTTTGTCTCTGCTCATAAATGACGCTTCATTTTTGTTCAAGCATTGTAATTTTTATTGACCCACGATCTGTGACGGAACCAGGTGAGGCATTTTGTGGAACCCTGGGATTGCTGTGCTAGTTTATTGTGAAATGCAGAATTAAATTAAGGTTGAGTCAACTTTTATTGAGTCGACTATTTCTTTGGCTATTGAGCCACGAATTTTAATTAGTTCCGTTGAGGTTTTATTGATTTATGCTCGCAATGGGAAATTACTTCTTCCCTGCGATCAATCTCTTAATAGCAGTACTTGAAAAACGTGGGTTTTGTCTTGAAAATCAGGGCCAAACAAAGGAGCTGGACGCGTTAGTCAGTGGGGATATACAGAACAACTGCTCATCTACGCATGTCGTAACATTCTACTATAGAACGTTGTACTTAAGACCAGCAGCCTCATTATGAATGACAAAATATGGTACTTGCATCTTAATTCATCCCAAATAAAATAAATAAATAATTCGACGCAGGCTTCCTGGGAGTAGCAGTAGTTATCCATCTAGGCAACAAGGATCCATCCCGTCTATCGACCGTCTTTACAATGAATACCTGTGGTTATGTCTGCGTACAGTGATACTGACTTTCCGTGTCCAAGCACCACGTTATATATCTTGCATCCAGTATCCAGCAACATGGATTGCCTTGTCATTGGCCAACAGCATGTCGCGCCTATTGCATTTGTTCTGGGGGTTGGGGCAGGTCATCAGAGGGTCTGGGTCCTGTATTGCGCCGCAATCACATGTGTCATCATCTGTGTATCCCCATCGCTTCATATTCCTCTTGCACCATGATACACCAGTTCGGAGACTGTTCAGGGACTTCCATGTTGGGTATGGTAGATGATGTCCAGGAGCATGTTCCTCCCGAAGTTCCATCTCTGGGGCCTGCACCAATTCGTGTCACCTCTCGATACGGCGACTTTCAGGGTTTGTATGTTTGGGGTTTGTTGTATTTAGAAAGCTATGTCTGGATTTGAGTCTTGTGTTTTGTACCTGATGTCCAAACATTGGATGCCTTGGGTCGTGCTCCTGTTTTCCTCGTTTGACCTACTGCGACGCTTCTTTGGATCTCGTTGGGTGCTATGCCAATTATGGGGTATATTTTATCAATAGGGGTGGGTTTTAGGCACACTGATACTATCCGCCCCGCCTCATTTATTGCTGTATAAACTAGTTTCGTATGAGCAGAGTTTTTCCAGACTGGCGCAGCGTATTCAGCGTACAGTGATGGTAACGTTTTTTTCCTGATCAGCCAAGTCAGAATCTGTGAGGACGGTCGAAGAGACAGGACTGCGTGGATGAGAACCGATGGCCACCACAAATGTCCAAGATTTGTTTCAAGAAGGAACATGACGTCTGTTGGAAGTCAGGCCACGGGCCTCAATATGAACAGACATCAATTGTGTTGCGTGGTGTAAACGCTGTCCAGGTCTGCGCGTAGTCTGACTTCAACGTTTGCGATTCAATCGTACCAGTGGATGCCGAGAATGCGCCTCTGCCGGCGCATGTGGAAAGCTTTAATATGATTCTGGTCATGCTGCAGGTCACATAACAGGACATAAATGATCAGATTTTCACGATGCCCAGCTTGTTCCCATGTGAGAGCCTCTGTTTGATCCAGACTCGCTGCAGAACATCAATAGAGGCGATGGCCGAACCTATTCTTCTAATAATGCCCACCTGACCACGTGCATACGAGTTCTGGCTGCTGCTCCGGTAAATTAAGTCGTTGGTAGAGCTTATGTGATTTCATCCGACAAGCACTCATGCCCCTGTCGGACCAAGGTTCAGGATCTTGGTTTTATGCTCAATCGTGATACTTTATTGTCAAGGTTCTCTAATGATTTTACCAGATCTGGAGGGAGGGGGCAGGTATCAGTACGTCATGTATGTAGTTAAAGTCTGTCCCATGCGTACGAGGTCGACTTCAACGGGTTTTGTGTCTTCACCTGGCCAGTGATCATGGACATCATAATGCCGAGGCGGGGATACACACACTTAACATTCTTGGAAAGAGACATATACAGTAGTCATCTTCTTCTTCTTTCCCTTCGTTTGTTCTCAATCTCCCGATACCAATCTAGAAAAAGGGCTTTGCAAATATCAGGATGTTGTCCGGAGAACATAATGCATTGTGTCTTATTGTACAGCTTGACTGCCATATTTGCATCCTTCGGTCGAACATATCCGGCTTCAGCAGGCATTGTTGGTTACCCGGTTATCCTTCCCTTTTTGATCCCTTCTACTTAGCCAGTCTGCTCTATTGCAGCCTATTATCCAGGATCACCGCGTGGAGCAGCTCTGGTTCCCTGGGGCTGACGATAGCAGCCAGCTCTGGGTCGTGGCCTTGACACTAGCAGTCAGCTCTGGGTCGTGGCCCTGACACTAGCAGTCAGTTATGGGTCGTGGCCCTGACACTAGCAGTCAGCTATGGGTAGCTGGCCCTGACACTAGCCGTCAGCTATGGGTCGATGGCCCTGACAGTAGCACTCAGCTATGGGTCGCTGGCCTTGACGCTAGCAGTCAGCTATGGGTCGCTTGCGCTACAGCTCATGCGATGCTCATCATCCTGATCCTATAGTAATCCAATGCCTCATACATTTCTAGACAGTGTTAATTAAGTGTGTATATGTTGTAATCCTTGTTGTTAAATAATAATTCATAGTCTCGTATAGCTGGTTAATCAAGTACATAGTGAAGGTTCACTTTTATAATAATAATTTACCTGGATTGATTGCATCAGGCGTGTTAAAGTGAAACCGGACCTTACTGCACCAATTTATAATACGTACGATGCGCATGATGACGTCAATTCTGGTGTAAGCCGCACATACCAACTGTCAAGTTTGCAAAATGTCATTATCATCCGACTCGTATCTTTATCGGCAGCCCGTTGAAAACATGGCTGGTGTGATACGGATTCCGTCCAGAATTGATCAGCGAGCGATGATACGGCTTCTAACAACTAAAGGATGTCGACCAGTTGACATTCATCGCACAATGCAGGCAGTGTATGGGGACAAATGTGTGTCGAAGACAACAGTGAAGAACTCGACAGCGATATTTAAAGAAGGACGCGAGTTAATGAAAGAGCCTCCCAAACCAGGACAGGCGCATATTGTTCCGTTGGAAGATGCCATCGCCAAAATTGATGCACTAATTCGGGTCACCATACACTGCCTGCATTCTGTGATGAATGTCAACTGGTCAACATCCTTCAGCTGTTAGAAGCCGTATCACCGCTCGCTGATCAACTCTGGACGGAATCCGTATCACATCTGTCATGCTTTCAACGGTCTGCTGAGGTAATTGAGTCGGATAATAATGCAACTTTGCAAACTTGACGGTTGCTATGTGCTATTTGCACAATAATTGACATCATCGTGCGCACCATACGTATGTTCACTTGGTGCAGTTAGGTTCGGTGTCATTTGAACACGCCTCGTATATTTTCCCTGAAATCTATGTAACGTAGTATGCAGTATGCGGGTGAAAGAAAAAAAAACCAAAAAGCCGCGGTGTGTATGGAAATAAACTTCCTAAACACATAAAAAATTGGCGTTACGCCTATGATGTAGCAGATCAAGAGCTTTGCAGGAGGTAACACCTGTTTAACTAGTGGAACATCTTCTGACAAGCAAATGATTACCTTCTGCTGCATCGCACTTCCAAAGAACGTGTCTTATCTAACCCTCTCTTATAATAACACACTCTCTTTAATGCTCGGTTCAAAACCCCGGTGTCTGATAGTTATATTTGGACTCAACACGTATTGCATGTTAGATGGCGTTTGGAAAGTAAAAAAGTAAAGGTCCCGTCACGCCATGCGGCGCATGTGAAATATGGTGTTAGGTCCATAGTATTTTGTAACCCACTGCATATAGTAGATGATGGAGTCAGCATCACGTTATAGTATTTTGTGACCCACTGCAAATAGTGGATGATGGAGTCAGCATCACGCGATTGTATTGTGTGACCTACTGCATATAGTGGATGATGGAGTCAGCATCACGTTATAGTATTTTGTGACCCACTGCATATAGTGGATGATGGAGTCAACATCACGCGATTGTATTGTGTGACCTACTGCATATAGTGGATGATGGAGTCAGCATCACGTTATAGTATTTTGTGACCCACTGCATATAGTGGATGATGGAGTCAGCATCACGTTATAGTATTTTGTGACCCACTGCAAATAGTGGATTATGGAGTCAACATCACGCGATAGTATTGTGTGACCTACTGCATATAGTGGATGATGGAGTCAGCATCACGTTATAGTATTTTGTGACACACTGCATATAGTGGATGATGGAGTCAGCATCACGTTATAGTATTTTGTGACACACTGCATATAGTGGATGATGGAGTCAGCATCACGTTATAGTATTTTGTGACACACTGCATATAGTGGATGATGGAGTCAGCATCACGTTATAGTATTTTGTGACCACTTCATATAGTGGATGATGGAGTCAGCATCACGCCGGCCGCATTTGCTTCCCATATTTTTCTGGTGCCCAATTTATGTGGCTGGGTCGAACACTTTACGATCGAAAAAAACGGAAAAAAGCCTGTACCAGCTAGGGATTGAACACTGATCGCCTGACTGAGGAGCCTTTGCACTAACCACTGCACTACCGCAAAGTGATGCATATTATTCTGGAGACTTTCAACAACATACGTGTCCCTCGTATGGTCAGAAACAAGAGCAAACACAGAATTCTGAAAAATTAAAAGAGAATCAAAATTAAATGAATTAAAGAAAGAAGTAGGTAATGGAAATAGTCCAGGGAAGTATCTAACACTTTATCCCTGACAGCAGTGTCTAGTGATGAACTATTTCTTTTCACAGTAGTGTGAAGTGTATTTATGTTTTACAAAATTTGAAAAGACCAAAAAACTCATCGACTTATCATGATCAAAATATTTTAAATAGTTAACGCCAAAGCGTAAGCACCACGCAACACACCGGAAATTGCATTTGTTTATCAATTTATTGAAAAAAACAATGATTGAATACACACGCCACCTAGTGGAATAAGATAACATAGCATCAATCAACAATTGATTGTTTCATCAACTTCCTACACTGTGACAACGCTACTCACATAAATGCTCTTCTAACGTAATGTAAGACCTTCCTAGGCGAATCTCGCAGCTCAATGCGTTTCTGTTGCAATCTTTTGATATATCCTGGGCAAGCGAATAATTTAAAATTAGAGAGAAAAGTGATCAAAGTTAGCGGTGAAATACAAGTATTCGGTCTGTTGTTGATTGAGTTGAGCATTTTCTGACATAAATTATGTTTCTGTTATGGTTTCTGTGTTAGTTTGCGTCCTCTTCGTGAATTCCGGAATTCGTTATTTCGCGTTCGCGAATCGCAGTGGCAGCCTATTATTTTAAAAAGTGTGTCAAGGACGTTTAAAGATTGTTACTGCTCATGTTTCGTGTTTCGACTGAAGTTGTTGTTACAATGTGATTATCAGTTGACGCTCGAGTGCCTTCATAGAGGGCTTTGAGTGTAACAGGACAATAACAGGTTCTCTGGGGTTATCACGCAATATTTCGTCCCTGTTTGAACCCAAACCAAGGGTAGTGGTACAGTGGGTCCCATCACACTGCAACATCATAGGCAACGAGGAGGCAGACAGACTGGCAAAAAAAGGTGCAAGACTACCACAAACAGATACTAGTAGGACGTACGAAGAGTCAAAACGGCTTTTTAAAGCCAGATACATGACCAAATGGGAAACTGAACATACCGGCTACACCGAAAACGATGCCTATTACCAGTTGAACAGAAGAGAGCAGGTCGTTGTCTTCAGACTTCGCACTGGCCACAATAGACTGAGGTACCACCTATTCAACAAATTACGTGTGGTACCGAGAAAATGACCGCTGAGCATCTGCTGCAGAACTGCCCGACATACGAGGATCAGAGAGAGCAGATGTGACCATCACCAGTGGAACCACAAGACAAGCTCTATGGCAGTGTCGACAGCTCAGGATGACGGCCGTTTTTTTCGAAAAAATAATGGTTACTGTCTGACTGCGTACGATGAAGAAGAAGAAGAAGAACCCAAACTACCGTCTTCACCCATCGTCACAACAAACCAAGAACCATTATCCCTAAGTGTGACATAAAAAAAACTAGCAAATGTTTCGATGCCTTTATTTGAAAATGTTTATTTGTCCGTAAATCATTTTGCAGATTTGACTAATCGTTGTCTCGTAACATCATCATCTTGTTTTCTTTATTCTATGCGATGGTATCACATAAATAAGCACATTCTTTTGCTTTTTTATTTTAATTTGTTAGTTGCTTTCGTTACTTCCTTATTATTGACGTAACGTAAATATCGTGTTTTTCTCTTAATTTTGAAATTTGAGCCCTTACTTAAATATGGCTTGTCAACTTTTTTTCTTTAGTTAAAGAAATTAATTGTAAACAACTTTTGTTATGTTCTTTAAATTAATGACGTCACTGCACTTCCGGTAATCCCAAATGGTGAAGAATGTGCAGGTGGATGATTTCAGTAACTCGCTGGTTGAACAGCGCGTGAATCTGTCTGGGTCTCCTACATAGCTCTCCCAGCTTTATCCGTTCAGTAACTCCTTTAATTTGTGTCCACTCATGAAACCCTTCTAGATATGCCCTTTAGCGCACCCCTCCTAGCTACACCGTCCAACACATCCAACTTAGCTATGCCCTCTAATGCCCCTTCCTAGCTATGCCCTCTAACGCCCCTTCCTAGCTATGACCTCTAACGCCCCTTCCTAGCTATGACCTCTAACGTCCTCTTCCTAGCTATGACCTCTAACGCTCCCTCCTAGCTAAGACCTCTAACGTCCCCTTTCTAGCTATGACCTCTAACGCTCCATCCTAGCTATGACCTCTATCGCTCCCTCCTAGCTCTGACCTCTAACGCTCCCTCCTAGCTATGACCTCTAACGCTTCCTCCTAGCTATGACCTCTAGCGTCCGCTTCCCTGCTATGCCCTCTAACCCCCCTCCTAGCTACGCCCTCTAACGCTCCCCTCTTAGCTATACACTCTAGCGCACCCCTCCCATCTTTATTCCACCCATACACTCCCCCCATCTTTGTTCCACCGACACACTCTTCCAAGCTAAGCCCTTTAACACAACACTCATAGCTATGCCATCTCTCATCCCTCCCATCTTTGTCTTCTGGCTCACCTCTCCCAGATATGATCCCGATTGATTTCTGAAGTCTGTGGATGTCCATTTGCCCAACTCCAGTTCTATCGTCCAAGAGGCGGTCTTGGGTAGAAAACAGATTGCCTCTCCCACTCACCCCTCCATATCCAAAGCCCCAACTACGGGCATCTTTGAGGCAATAACGCCAGCTCGTTCATTCCCATGAACCCCAAGACGACCAGGATAACATATCCACAGAAGCTCCTTAAGGCGTGGATGTCCTCTATCCACCCAGGCCACAACTCTACCTGCTGCACCTACCATGGAAAATTTTCTATGGCGAGCTTGAGTCAGGCAAGCAAGCTCGCCGTGGCCAAATAAGAAATTACAAAGACACCCTGAAAGCCTCACTGAAGAACTGCAGCAGTGACCCTGATAAGTGGGAGAACTTCTGGCTGCTGTGCCTGGTCTAGTAAAATCTCTTCTGGAAAGACAGTATTTCTCTGTCCTTAGTGTGACAGACGATTTTGGCTCGGATTGGTTTCAGGTCAGGTCATCTGGTAACCGGCGAGGTCGTTGGGGCACACATGAAGACATCCTCACAACACAACGCCATCCTTCTCTGTCAGTGGCCGCTGCCTGTGGATCTTCTGGTCGGAGATTGGTCCATTCTTTTATGATGTCCTCCCACCTCTTTTTGGGCCGGCCTCTTCGTCGTCTGCCTTGCACCTTTCTTGGAGGGTCGTATTTGCAGGACCATTTGATCTCGATATGTGACCGTACCAAGCGAGTTTCCTTCTTTTGCCAGTTGCCAAGAGCATTGGTTTAATCAGCGACATACGAACTCACTCCAGAATTGACAGATGACAATGTGGTCCTCTTCAGAAACGATGGAAAAACAACACACAAACACACACAACACCTTCTAAAAGCAAGGATTTTGAGTGATATATAACTGCCCTTGCTGAATAGGTCTCAGATAGACACGCCAGAACTGAAGTCTGATTTATCTCCATTCCGTCAATAGAAGTTGTCTTGTGGTCACGACTCAACTTAGCAGAGATATTACCTCTCACGCTAGCAGAGAAACACCACCACAGTTCTCTCACCAGACATCACAGAACAGATTCTTCAATATATACTACTTAATCATCATCCATAGTAGCAACACTGCATAGCTGTTCCATCCTTAAGTTCCGTTTCACAATAAGCCCACTCCCAGGACTTCCTGCCAAGCGTGATCGTGATTTAGGTATTGTTTACCATCACATCGCTAGTATGCTTGCACGAAGACCAAACATGGATTGCATCATCTCTTCTGCACCTAAATCCAGTCGAATTCATTCGTAATGGATATACGTCAGATTTTTACACCGTGGCCTGGAAGGTGTGAGATTACCTAGCACACAGATAGCAGCTATAGCTGACACTGGTAGTGAATAGCAAATTATAAAATTACTGACATCTAACAGTAAAAGCACTTTCAAGTAGAAGGCAATAATGGTATTGGTATATAATCGTCACATTTTTTTCAAACGTCAGTCTCTTCTTCACCTTCATCACACTTCGTCACAAATTGTTGGTTTCGTCCCTCTCGTCACACTTCGTCACAAAATGTTGGCACACTCCGGCTTGTCACACTACGTCACAAAATGTTGGTGCCCTGCCTCTAGTCACACTTCGTCACAACATTTGATAACCTCCGTTCCCTCTCGTCGCAATTCGTCACAACATGTTGCTACTCCCTTCCACCTCATCACACTTTGTTCCTTAATGTTGCTAAACCTGACCCCACCCCTCCCCTTACCCGCGTCACACGTAGTCACAACAATTTCGTTACATCCCTTCTCCCTCGTCACAATATTTTGGTTACACCCCTTTCCTCCTTGTCACACTTCGTCACAAAATGTGTACACCTTCCTCTACTATTTCGTCACACAATTTTGATATTTCCTTCCAATACGTCACACTTCGTCACAAAATGTCGGCACCCATCCCACATCTTTCTCTCGTAACACTAGATCACACAATGTTCTTCCTTTCTCCTTCGTCTCGTCTGAAAACTGTGACACCCATTCGTCATTGTCGCCTTTTTATCACAATATCGTAGTGCCACCCTCTTCTCCCCTTCCCTCCCCCACCTCATCCGCCGTCACACTTCGTCACACAATTTTGGTAACCCCCGTTTCCCTATCTCACTGCATAACGTCATATAAGAATCCAGTTACGGGCACCAAAAAAGTGTGGTCCCACGTTTCAACGGCGACAGACATTACAACTCAGTTCACTGCGTACCTCTACGCACGCATGCTAAATGTGTCGTGAGTGGGCGCCTTCAATTGTTGAATAACAAATACTTGGAATACTTGGTATTCAAACAGACATGCTTATGTCTGTTGTCAGGTAGCCGAAGGCTATCCGTAGCAGGTATTTAAACCTTTCCTGCGGCTTACTAGGCCTAGGGGAAGGTGAAAATAATTTTGGTAGATTTTTAACAATTATTTTTAAAATATGTTTCTTTTCGATTTTTAAACTGTCAGAGATTTTGTATGTGCTCTGCACTGAACACGGCAGTCCGATCTCATTACCTAGAGATCGGGGGCATTTTTATCAGAGATACCACGTGAACAAATTCTAGTATCCACCTGATTCGAAACCCCGACCTCCCGCACCAGAGGCGGACAATCTATCTCGAGACCACTGAATAATGCAGCCGAACAAAAGGACACTGGTATGTGAAGATACGCCACTGAAAGTGTGAATAATAAATATTGCTGTGGATCAGAAAAGAAGAAGATATTAATAGCAGTTACCACACGTTTATCAGGAATGGTTAATTGCCAGAATGATATTTTTCCAATATATGAGATCAACGCTAGATAAGCATGCAACTGTGATCAGATGAACTGTTTCTGCGAAGCAGTTAATAACGCGCGTCTCGGCTCACCGCTCACAAACGAAACTTAGCCAGTGTTCACATTTATGATATGACAAGGTTTGGTGCGAAGTGAACAAAATTTTAAAATTCGTGCTGAAATCAGATCCACAGACAGACAGGCTCAAAACAATTTATAAAACCCTTCGCCGTTGGAAACACCGCGAATGGGGAAAATCAAGATGAAAACTGAGATGAAAACACTTTCCAAGATAAAATTGATGGTATCTGCAATGGATCGATATTGTTTTCTGTTTTATTTCGTATTAATGCAAACGGACAGATCTGTCCATGTCCCGTAGCTTGATTCGTTCCTTTCACTTATTGTCGTTGCTTTCCTTTGGCATGATATATCTTTACTTCTTCCTTTAGTATGATTGTCAGCAAGCCGATATGGCTACTGATCTGGTAAAAACACGTGAACTGTTTGACATATTTCCCGTAACATTTTCCTACACTGATTATGTGTGTTTTCTTTTTTTTCACAAGATGGTACCACAGTCTTCCATATATCTACATTTAAAAGACATCAGTTATGTTCTACAATAGTATCATTTGGCAATGTTTCTCCCCAATCGATAAAGATGAGTATGAAGTATGTTTGATTATTGATATTGGAGGAAGAATAAGCCATTATTGATGATAGCATGAGCTGTTATTGAAGGAAAAAGGAACCATTATTGATTGTAGCAAGAGCTGATATCTAAGGAAGAATAAACCATAATTGATGATAGCATGAGCTGTTATTGAAGGAAAAAGGAACAATTATTGATTGTAGCAAGAGATTTTGAAGATATTGAACCAGCTTTTAAGGATCAGAGCACCAATATTACATGAGGTGTATCAAAATTACACATACATATAGGTTCTTATTGGAAGTACTGAGAGACTGTCTTGCAAGGACGGAGATTGATTCCTGAAGGCACAGTAATCCATTATTGAAAGTACTGAGAGCCTTTGTTACAGGGACGAAAAGTCATTCCTGAAGGCACAGTGATCTATTATTGAAAGTACTGAGAGACTGTCTTGGAAGGACGCAGGTTAATTCCTGAAGGAACAGTAATCCATTATTGAAAGTACTGAGAGACTGTCTTGCAAGGACGTAGATTGATTCCTGAAGGCACAGTGATCCATTATTGAAAGTACTGAGAGACTGTCTTGCAAGGACGGAGATTGATTCCTGAAGACACAGTGATCCATTATTGAAAGTACTGAGAGACTGTCTTGGAAGCACGGAGATTGATTCCTGAAGGCACAGTGATCCATTATTGAAAGTACTGAGAGACTGTCTTGCAAGGACGCAGATTGATTCCTGAAGGCACAGTGATCCATTATTGAAAGTACTGGTGATCCATTATTGAAAGTACTGAGAGACTGTCTTGGAAGGACGCAGATTGATTCCTGAAGGAACAGTGATCCATTCCTGAGATGGAGAGCAGGATTTCCTGAAGGAGTGATAAGCCATATTGATAGGATCTTAAGTTATTATCAATGTATATGCCTTTTTATATAGTTATCGCAACTCGGTTATATTTTGATTTCGTGAGTCACAATTGACGATTACACAAGTAATTCATGAATGTTTCTTCAACCATTCACCCAGAACCAGTTTTGAAAAAAACCGCTGCAAGTTTTCGAACCCATGACATATGTGGTTATTAGTCTTCGTTTCCTTCTCTGTTCGTAATCCGGAAAAACAGCTCATTCATTGTTTTATTATTCTCGCGTACTATATGGGCGTCTCTGTTTCCAGAGCTTTCTATCAAACCCAGAAAGGTTCTTTACGCTCAGTTGGTCATAATTCTGTGCTCTATTAGAATTGTTTTTAAACGAATACATAAGAGAAAGCGAACATAATTTTGCTTTCCTATTTTATCATTTTTTATGGCATTATGTATGGCATTTTGTGGTATTGAATTAAATATTTCTATGCTATACATAGTGCGGCCAATTTGCCATACGAAACGGATGGCCAGATTTAGCTAGATGAAATAACTGAAATATATAATCTATACGTGTATGGCCTACGCTTGATTATACTGTTTCAATGTTATGGAAAAATCTATTCCCTTTGTTCTTGCTAAACAATAGACTTTGAAAGAAGAAAGAGAAAAGCCTTAGAAGGAAAATAGCAACATGGTCTGATTACGCGTCGATTCACATGTATGAGTCGCTTGTTACGATTGTACATTTTTAGTTCGGTATTTTTTTGCAATCCAGTTTTTCAAAGTGTGATTTGAAATTGTTCATCGGCTATTCTCGTGGGTCTAAGCTATGAAAGGTGGGGCCTGATTGGTGAGGGTATTGATTTGTCGAGATAGTTGAATTTCATCGTGAGTTTTATGACAGAGAAGTAGAACAAAGATGATCAGGGGAAACATGATGTCAGACTCCAGCCCACGTCGGTCCATAATTCTGGTCAGACACCAACCCACGGCGGTCCATGATTTTGGTCAGACTCCAACTCACGGCGGTCCATGATTCTGGTCAGACTCCAGCCCACGGCGGTCCATGATTCTGGTGAGACTCCACCCATGGCGGTCCGTGATTCTGGAAACAAGCTGAGTAAAATCAGCCTGGCCAATAATTCGGAATGGATATTGTAATACTCAGTGACAAGCTTGCTACATCTTCTTCTTCTCCATCATCGTCTTCTTCATCATCTTCTTCTTCGGCGTTTTCCATACATAACGTTTGTGACACTGTGTTGTAGTATACAGCGAGGCTGCGATATCTACACCTTTCGATCCAAAATATTTGATTAAAAGACGTCATTGTGAGACTGTGTTTGCATTCCCTCTTCAATCCATAATCTCCTAGCCAGGCTGCACAGTTGCAGGATGTTTCACGGGTCGCCACGTAGAGACGGAATATAGTTGCCGTCAGTAATGGGTCTCCGGCCCTGATGCAAGCATCCAGCTATAAGACGCTGGTGATTGTCAGCCCATTCGAAACTGCATCGTCTGCCTGGTGAGCTTCATGAGGAGACTCTCAGGATACTGAAAGGCAAAGGCCGTCGTCCATCGTAGGCGATGATGGAATAATTTATTTTGCTAGCGCTATTTTTAGTAAGGATTAACTGCGCTACTGTTTATCCTCACTCTCAGGTCTCGTGCCGCCCGACCCCAGTGGCAAGTCAAGGACAAGGCGACCAGGGGGCGACTACGAGATGCAGGGAACCCCGCATCAAGCACCCGTGAAAAAGACGGCGGAGTCCGGAGTCGAACCCACACCACCTGATTACGACGCCGACGGTTTAACCACTTCGCCACGGAATCCCATAGTACACTACACAGGGGTTAACCGTCCTCCAGCCTCTCAATCACACCTCAGCACTAGACAGGTTAATCCTCCCCCCCCCCATCCCAATCACACCTCTCTACAGACAGGCCAATACTCGCCCACCCTCTCCATCACACCTCAGCACTACAGACAGGTTAATCCTGGTTCACCCTTTCCATCACACCTCAGCACTACAGACAGGCTAACACTCACCCACCCTCTCCATCACACCTCAGCACTACAGACAGGTTAATCCTGGTTCACCCTCCCTATCACACCTCAGCACTACAGACAGGCTAACACTCCCCCACCCTCTCAATCACACCTCAGCACTACAGACAGGCTAACACTCCCCCACCCTCTCAATCACACCTCAGGATTTACGAAGAAACGCCGTCAAGAATTAACTTAACATGAGTTTCATCAAACCACACCAGCAGAACCTCAGACGAAAGCAGCTGGCCGAGCAGTTAGAATACTGCTCGCTTAGTCTGGAGACAATAGTTCGGAACACAAATTGTTGTTGTCCTTATTTACTCGTACTGAATTCTTCGCTCTTTACCGTGGATTTGTCTCTGATTACATTCGGTATTGTCTCTTTTTTCTGAGTGGTCCCTTGTGGTCTTTGTGAAAGACAAAGACACGGGTAGCCCCACTACTCTAGAGAGAGCATGTCTTAACAGTCGACTAACTGTGTGGCATGATATAACACCGGCCATGGTTAAGTGGTTTGTTAAGAGCAGCATAATAGCTGTCCGTCGTTGTCGATGAGGACCGCCGACATCATCCTTGTCACTTATTCCCCTGTTGAGTGTGGGTACGCATGTGGCTGAACAGGCCAATGCGGGCACGAAAACATCTGCCACATATCGGGCACACGAGTCTTTGTAGAAGGTTATGGTGTTCCCGCTGTTCGGGATTTCCGGGTCTCGCGTCTGCTCTGGGCTTTCACAACATTGTCGTCTTCGCCGGTAGCTACATCCGATTTGACTGCGCTTCTCCAGTCAGATCTGTTTTGCGCAAGACATTCCCAGGTGTCGATGTCTATCTGGCAACTTTTCAGTGAGTCCTTCAGACCGTCTTTAAAACGTTTCTTTGGGCGCCATCTCTCGCGCCATCCCTCTCTCAGCTCGCCGTAGAGAAGCTGCTTTGGGAGCCGCTCATCTGAGATACGTTCGAGGTGGCCCGCCCATCCTAGTCGTGCTTTTTCTAGCAGTGCATGGATGCTGGTCATGTTAGCCCTCGAGAGAACCTCGATGTTAGTGACACGATCTTGCCATCGGATGTGGAATATTCGCCTCAGGCAACCTGTGTGGAAGTAGTTTAACCTCCTTGCATGTCCAGAGTATACAGTCCAGCTTTCGCAAGCGTATGGTAGGGTTGGAATGATGGTTGCACGGTAGACTTTGAGTTTGGTCTTGCCGCTGATGCCACGACGTGCCCAGACCATCGAGCACATTCTACCAATAGCAGCATAGATGACGCCTAACAGCCTGCTGGTCTAATTTGCTCTAGTGTTTGAGTCTGTTAAGATGGACTCGTTCATCGATTAACAACACTCTGCGACACTTGTTCCAACGCAGCGCAGTAACAAGCTGCATGAGCCTAGACCGTTAATCAGAAAATACTTCTCCCTGCTACATCCAGCTCACGTCCGACCTGGGACCTGTACATGGGCATCCACCGCTGTAGAAGTACAGGTTGACTAAGACTAAGATATTATTTAGCTTACCATGTCGAGGCAGTTGTCAGTTTGTGTGAACTCATTGACGTGACAGTTGACAGTTTGTGTGATCTCATTGGCATGATAGTTGTCAGTTTGTGTGAATTCATTAACGTGACAGTCGTCAGTTTGCGTGAACCCATTGGCATGACAGTTGTCAGTTTGCGTGAACTCATTGACGTGACAGTTGACAGTTTGTATGAACTCATTATCGTGACAGTTGTCAGTTTGTGTAAACTCATTGACGTGACAGTTGACAGTTTGTATCAACTCATTGGCGTGACAGTTGTCAGTTTGTGTAAACTCATTGACGTGACAGTTGACAGTTTGTATGAACTCATCGGCGTGACAGTTGTCAGTTTGTGTAAACCCATTAACGTGACAGTTGACAGTTTGTATGAACTCATTACCGTGACAGTTGACAGTTTGCGTAAACTCATTGTCGTTGTTGATGCGGCTTTTGTTGCTGTTTCTGCTGTAATTGTTGCTGCTGTTGTTTTTGTTGCTGTTCGTGTTGCTGCAGCTGCTGTTGTTGTTACTGGTTTTGTTGTAGTTGTTGATATTGTTTTTCCTCTTGTGTTACTGTTGTTGTTGCTACTGTTATTTTAGCTTTCTTTGTTGCTGCTTATGTTATTGTTTCCACCTTTGTGCTCCTGCAACTGTACTGCTGCTACTGTTGTGTCTGTTGCTATCTGGCTGCTGTTCTACTACTGTTGTTGTTGCTGACGTTGTCTTGTTGCTATTGTTGTTCCTGCTACACTACTATTGTAGTGGGGCTTCTAATATTGCTCCTGTTTCCGTTGCTATACTGCTGCTGTTGCTGGTGCTGATGCTGTTTTGCTGCTGCTTTACTTATGTTGTTGTTGGTGCTGCTGTTTTCCCTGCTGCCACACTACTACAGTTGTGGGCTGCTAGTGTTGCTGCTGTTGTTGTTGCTGATGTTGTTGTTGCAGGTGTTGTTGCTGATGTTGTTGTTGCTGAAGTTGTTGATGCTGATGTTGTTGCTGGTGTTGTTGCTGGTGTTGTTGTTGCTGATATTGTTGCTGGTGTTGTTGCTGCTATTGGTATTGCTGTACTCCTGCTGTTGTTGTTGTTGTCGCCACCGGTGTGCTCCTGCAACTGTACTGCTGCTGCTGTTTTACTTCTACTACTGTTGTTCCTGTTGCTATCTTGTTGATATCTTGTTTCTGTTCTACTACTGTTGTTGTTGCTGATGTCTTGTTGCTATTGTTGTTGCCGCTACACTACTATTGTAGTGGGGCTTCTAATGTTGCTCCTGATTCCGTTGCTGTACTGCTGTTGTTGCCGTTGTTGATGCTGTTTTGCTGCTGTTTTACTTCTGTTGTTGTTGGTGCTGCTGTTGATTCTGATGCAGCACTACTACTGGTGTGGGCTTCTAGTGTTGCTCCTGTTGTTGTTGCTGATGTTGTTGTTACTGATGGTGTTGCTGGTATTGTTGCTGATGTTGTTGCTGGTGTTGTTGCTGGTGTTATTGTTGCTAGTGTTGTTGTTGCTGGTGTTGTTGTTGCTGGTGTTTTTGTTGCTGGTGTTGTTGTTCTAGATGTTGTTGTTGCTGATGTTGTTATTGCTGATGTTTTTGCTGGTATTGTTGTTGTTGATGTTGTTGTTGCTGATGTTGTTGCTGGTGTTGTTGTTGTTTATGTTGTTGTTGTTGATGTTGTTGTTGCTGATGTTGTTGCTGATGTTTTTGCTGGTGTTGTTGTTGTTGATGTTGTTGTTGCTGATGTTGTTGCTGGTGTTGTTGTTGCTGGTGTTGTTGTTGTTTATGTTGTTGTTGTTGATGTTGTTGTTGCTGATGTTGTTGTTGCTGATGTTTTTGCTGGTGTGGTTGTTGTTGATGTTGTTGTTGCTGATCTTTTTGCTGGTATTGTTGTTGTTGATGTTGTTGCTGGTGTTGTTGTTGTTGATGTTGTTGTTGCTGATGTTGTTGCTGGTGTTGTTGTTGCTGGTGTTGTTGTTGCTGGTGTTGTTGTTGCTGGTGTTGCTGTTGTTGATGTTGTTGTTGTTGATGTTGTTGTTGCTGATGTTGTTGCTGATGTTGTTGTTGCTGGTGTTGTTGTTGATGTTGTTGTTGTTGCTGATGTTTTTGCTGGTATTGTTGTTGTTGATGTTGTTGTTGCTGATGTTGTTGCTGGTGTTGTTGTTGCTGGTGTTCTTGTTGTTGATGTCGTTGTTGCTGGTGTTGTTGCTGGTGTTGTTGTTGCTGGTGTTGTTGTTGTTGATGTTGTTGTTGCTGATGTTGTTGCTGGTGTTGTTGTTGCTGATGTTGTTGTTGCTGATGTTGTTGCTGCTGATGTTGTTGCTGGTATTCCTGCTGATGTTGATGTTGCTGGTGTTGTTGGTACTGTTGTTGCTGATGCAGTCTTGCTGATATTTTACTACTGCTGCTGTTGTTATTGCTGATGTTATTGCTGATGTTATTGCTGATGTTATTGCTGATGTTATTGCTGATGTTATTGCTGATGTTATTGCTGATGTTATTGCTGATGTTATTGCTGTTGTTATTGCTGTTGTTGTTGCTGTTGTTGTTGCTGATGTGTCTTGCTGCAATTGTTGTTGCTTCTACACTACTACTATAGCGAGACTTCTAGTGCTGCTGCTGTTTCCGCTGCTGTTGTTGCTGATGCTGTTAATGTTTGAACCTGCTTGTGAGTTTGCTCATGACAACTCTTCTCTGGTAACAGGTTACAGTGTCTTTTCTTTTTCCTCGAGACGTATTGAAGAAGAAGTTCGTACTCTTTCTGGCTGTAGTGTATTGCGAGCCACCTCGTTACATTGTCAAAACCCAGTACGTTGCCCATAACTCCGTAACACAACCTCATCAAGGAGTTCGAGGGAGGACGTTGCGTGTGTGACCTTGACCAGTTTGTTTAACTTGACTTTGACTACTACGGAGAGGAAGAGAAAAGTCTGGTCAGGCAAACTGGGAAAAAAACATGAAAAAAAACAAACTAGTAAATGTTGATTAAGGTTGAGCTTAATCAAAATTTAAAAATGGGTATGGTCAGATACCGCACCGAGACGAGTACACAAACAAAACCTACGTTACGACCAATAGGCCTTCATCAGGGACAAAAACACTGAACTAACAAATCAACATATAAGAAAAAAAGGGTTAACTCATCTGTTTCAGGTAGGAGACGCTTTCTGTCTAAGCGACCGGTTGTGCCAAGTACTCGATAGAAACGGAAATGGGAGCGGTCAAACAAAAAGTGGCGGAATATGCCTGATAAGCCAAGCGTGGCAAAATAGTGGTCCAGATAGGAGAACAATGAGAAGGCAATATAAGCCGGGAGGGCGTGATATTGATATAAGAGAGGGGGGAAGAGAACTGATGAAAGAATGGGGGAGGCGGGGGGGGGGGGGGGGAGGAAGACAAATAGATGGGAACCAGTATGAGGGTTTAAGAAAAAGTATGGAAGATATTAATACCATCTGGTTGGAGACAGCCCATACTCGAGATAAGTCTGTTCTCAAGGGCGAATCGATGACGATCGTCAGAGAAGCACGAAACTAGACCAGTGACACTGACGTCAGCCATACCCCGGTGCTCAGGACCATTGAAGTGACCAGTGAAAATATACTGACCAGGCATGTCAGACCTGGTCAGGCAAAATATACTGATTAGACATGTCAGCCAGGGTCAGACAAAATTTACTGATCATGTCAGCCCGGGTCAGGCAAAATATACTGACCAGGTATGTCAGACCTGGTCAGGCAAAATATACTGATCAGGCATGTCAGTCCTGGTCAGGCAAAATATACTGATCATGTCAGCCCGGGTCAGGCAAAGTTTACTGATCATGTCAGCCCGGGTCAGACAAAATATACTGATCAGAGAGGTCAGCATGGGTCAGGCAAAATTTACTGATCATGTCAGCCCGAGTCAGGCAAAACATACTGATCAGAAATGTCAGCCCGGGTCAGGCAAAATTTACTGATTATGTCAGCCCGGGTCAGGCAAAATATACTGATCAGACATTTCAGCCCAGGTCAGGCAAAATTTACTGATCATGTCAGCTCGGGTCAGGCAAAATATACTTATCAGACATGCCAGCCCGGGTCAGGCAAAATATACTGATCAGACATGTCAACCCGGGTCAGGAAAAATATACTGATCAGACATGTCAGCCCAGGTCAGACAAAATTTACTGATCAGGCATGTCAGCCCGGGTCAGGCAAAATATACTGATCAGCCATGTCAACCCGGGTAAGGCAAAATATACTGATCAGGCATGTCAGCCCGGGTCAGGCAAAATATACTGATCAGACATGCCAGCCCGGGTCAGGCAAAATATACTGGCCAAGAACCTCACCTCGGCTTCCTTGTAGCCCTCCCTGTTAAAGGGCTGTTTTCACTGAAGCCTGGGTAACGGGGAGAGAGATCGACGTGATCCCCATAGCAGTGAGTGACACGCAGATAGCATATGGTGCATAGCACAACCACCTGGAGGACCCTGGTCCACCTTCATCAGCACGCTCGGGATGTCAGGAAAATTACTACAACCCGCCATTTAATGTCATTTTCAGGGCGCACAAAAGAGTAATCTACTCATTGTGGGCAATCGCAAACAACATCTCGTCCCTACCATACAAGATGAGGTAGCTGGTCATATGCCCATCCCTACGTATTGTCTTACGCCCCTACTTGGAAGTAACAATACTACTATTCTCTGTTCGTCCCCTTTCTGACCTCGGTAAAGCAACGATGACAAAAGATGCTCAAACGAATTACTTTTCATGTCGTCGTCTGCTGAGTATTACACTACAGAGTCGTCACGTCACAAACATAACTGTCCAAAGGCGTAACAAACAAACAAACAAAATCTCGCAAGAGACACAATAAACTAACGAAGTTACCTGCAGGCTCTCTGTAGCTGCTCAGCAACAAAACATTTCGATGTTAATTTTCAATTAGTAGCGTTTTAGACAACAGAGCTAACCGATCAAATAATTCCACAGCACTCTGGTTTTATTTTCTTCAGGATCTCTCGAGATAACAAAACGAGACAATAATTCCTGTTACGGGTGTTCGTTCGCGGATAAACATATTTTTTTGTAACAATCATTTGTTAGATTTGAAACAATTCGATTTATGTAATAATTTTTTAGAGAGCGTGGGCATGTTTTCTATTGTAGATTTCCGGTTATTTGCGTTAATTTATCCGCTCCGAGTGTTATGTTGTTACTTGTGAAATAATTGGATTTGTTTAAGTGGGGAGAAGAAAGCCTGGTCCAGACGAAGTGGAGACTAGTTTAAGGGCGATCTATTTGTCCATCTTTGTTCGCCTTTTAGACAGCCGACTTGTGTCTATGGATGTCTTTAATATGCTGGTTGCGTTGCACTGTGTTATGCGCCCAGGGACTCCGTGCATCCGTCGTCAGTATTAATGTATGTGTGAGCCTCTTCGCTAACTAGAGGATGTCCCCCTAACTAGCGGCTGTCCCCCTAACTAGTGGAAGTCCCCCTAACTAGTGGATGTCCCCCTAACTAGTGGATGTCCCCCTAACTAGTGGATGTCCCCCTAACTAGTGGATGTCCCCCTAACTAGTGGATGTCCCCCTAACTAGTGGATGTCCCCCTAACTAGTGGATGTCCCCCTAACTAGTGGATGGTAGCGGTTGTGTGTTGTCTGGGAGTTGTCTATCGTAAAAAGATGTCTTAATGGAATATTAAGTCCTTCCTTCCTAATACGTTATGGTTATACTGTAATACATTACATTATATGACATTACATTGTATTGTACCAAACCATATGACATGGCATCTCATTATATTATACGAGGTGAGTTCAAATTAAACCAGACCGAACTGCAGCAAGTGAACATACGTGCGATGCGTAAGATGACGTCACTTCTGATGTAAACAGCACATACCAGCCGTTAATTTTGCAAAATGTAATTATTCTCCGACTCATAGTTCTCGCAGCAGACCGTTGAAAACACGGCGGGTGTGATAAGGAATCCGTCCAGGGTTGATCAGCGAGCGATGATTCGATTTCTAACAGCTGAAGGATGTCGACCAGTTGACATATATTGCTAATCCAGGCAGTGTATGGTGACAAAAGTGTGTCGAAGACAATAGTGAAAAACTGAACATAGATCTTTAAAGAAGAACGTGAGTTCACGAAAGATCTCTTTAGACCAGGTCAGTCGTTGATTGTTGGTTAAGTCACGTCTTTCCTTAAACATCGTTGTCCAGTTCTTCACTGTTGTTTTCGACACACTGTTGTCACCATACACTGCCTGCATTTTGCGATGAATGTCAACTGGTCGACATCCTTCAACTGTTAGAAATCGAATCACCGCAGAGGCACTGAGGGCGGCAGTGGAAGAAATGGTGACACATAAAGAAAATGAAAGCCATATAGTCCTGCTTACAGATGCTCTCGCCGTAGTCACAGCGCTAAAAAGCCAGAAAAACACTGAGCTTAATGACTTAAGAGCAGCACTCTGTGGTAGTGGTACAGTGGGTCCCATCACACTGCAACATCCAAGGCAACGAGGAGGCAGACAGACTGGCAAAAGAAGGTGCAAGACTACCACAAACAGATACTAGTATGACGTACGAAGAGTCAAAACGGCTTATCAAAGCCAGATACATGACCAAATGGGAAACCGAACATACTGGTTACACCAAAAATGATGCATATTACCAGTTGAACCGAAGAGAGCAGGTCGTTGTCTTCAGACTTCGCACTCTATCAAGCAGGGCGAGAACTTGATCACAGGTAAGAAAGCCGCAAACGCCTTTGTCGATCACTATGCCAGAGCAAACCACATCGAGGTCCCTGCAGATAAGCATACAGACATTATCGAAGAGCTAAAGGGACACGAAAACATGAATACGGCTCCTGAAGAGCACATGATGGCCAAACTAACAATGCGCGAAATGGAAGAGGCTATGAGAACACTAAAGAAAAGGAAATCTCCCGGAAAAGACGGGATAACAAACGAAATGCTGATGGGGCTGGGCCAAGCAGCGAAGAAGAAACTGCTATCGGTCCTGAACCAAAGCTGGAAAAGGGGAATTATACCACAGGCATGGAAAGATGCAATACTGGTACCAGTACCAAAAAACAGGAAAGGAAAAAACAGATCCAAATGGATACAGGCCCATAAGCCTACTGAGCTGTGTCGGCAAGCTGATGGAACGGATGATAAACACCAGACTGATGTGGCATCTGGAAGAAAAACGAATACAAATTCCACAGCAAGCCGGCTTTAGACAGCACAGATCCACTGAGGACTAGGTCATCCTCATAGCACAGGAGACAGAAGATACCTACCAGGCACAGAAACACACAGTAGCTGTTTGGGTGGATCTGGAAAAGGCATTTGACAAAGTCTGGAAAGATGGACTTAGAGTCAAGCTAAGAAGAAGTGATGTCTGTGGGAAGATGTACAAGTGGATCAACCACTACCTCAAACAAAGAACGGCCAGAGTCCAAGTACAAGGGCAGATGAGCAAAAAGGTGACACTCGAGCAGGGAGTACCCCAAGGGGGAGTATTGTCACCCACACTCTTCCTGGTATATATAAACGATATTACAGAGAATATACCAAGAAGAGTCCATAGCTCAATGTTTGCAGACGATCTGGCTATGTGGACCTCTGAAAAGAATCTCACCATAGCAAGAAATCGGATGCAGCAGGCCCTAACATCGCTGGAAGAGTGGGCGAACTCATGGCTGGTCAAAATAAACGAGGAGAAAACCACATGCACAATATTCTCGCTTTCATTAAAACCCCATAGTACCAAATTAAGTCTAAATGGCAAATTCCTGCAGCCAAACGACAACCGAAACCTATCTGGGAGTCACATTTGATCGGCGCACGACATGGAAAAGTCAGATTGAGAGAAACCGAATGAAAGCCAGAGAAAGAATGGCAATCATGAGGAAATTTGCTGGCACAAGCTGGGGAGCAGACGAAGGCATACTAAAGAAACTGTATACTGGAAGAGTGAGACCAGTTCTCGAGTATGGCATTGTGGCATGGACAACAGCAGCGAAGGCGAACTTCGATAAAGTTAACAAACTTCAAAACCAAGCCATGAGAATTATAACAGGTGGCATGAAGTCAACGCCAATTGTAGAACTTGAAAAGATTACAAAACTGCAATCCATGACCGATAGAAGAGACTGCAGAGCCCAGCTGCAGTCAGAGAAACTCCGAAGACTGACCAAGTCATCCAATGCACCAGAGACTAAACAATTTGGGAAATGGGAAACTAAAGCGGAGAAACTTTGCAGAAATAGCCAAAGCAAAGATGCACGAAGATCCCATAAACGCACTAACAACACCAAAACCCATCACTACTGTACGAAAACCTACCTGGAGGCAGGATATATTTCCAGAGGTGGTAGAAAATATACCAGGTATTGCAAACAAAAACTGCCAGACTGAAAAAGAAAGGAGAGATACTACCCTAAGCTTCATAACGAAAAGCTACCCAAGCATGGACTGGACCAATGCATACACCGACGGTTCTGTAACAAACACTACACAGAACGGAGGGGCAGGAGCATTCCTGAACCTACCAAATGGCAGAAAAATAACACTGTCATTCGCTACTGGTAAGTAAACAAGCAATTTCAGAGCGGAGGCAGAGGCACTGAGGGCGGCAGTGGAAGAAATGGTGACACACAGTGAAAATGAGAGCCATATAGTCCTGCTGACAGATGCTCTCGCCGTAGTCACAGCGCTAAAAAGCCAGAAAAACACTGAGCTTAATGACTTAAGAGCAGCACTCTGCAAACTGTGCCAGCAGTCCGCACCAAAAAGGGTAGTTGTACAGTGGGTTCCGTCACACTGCAACATCCAAGGCAACGAGGAGGCAGACAGACTGGCAAAAGAAGGTGCAAGACTACCACAAACAGATACCAGTTTGACGTACGAAGAGTCAAAACGGCTTATCAAAGCCAGATACATGACCAAATGGGAAACCGAACATACTGGTTACACCAAAAACGATGCCTATTACCAGTTGAACCGAAGAGAGCAGGTCGTTGTCTTCAGACTTCGCACTGGCCACAACAGACTGAGGTACCACCTATTCAACAAATTGAAGATAGGGTGTACCGACGAATGCCCCTGCGGTACTGGTAAAATGACCGCTGAACATTTGCTGCAGAACTGCCCGACATACGAGGATCAGAGAGAGCAGATGTGGCCATCACCAGTGGAACTGCAAGACAAGCCCTATGGCAGCGGCGACAGCCTCAGGATGACCGTCCCTTTTTTCGAAAAAATAATGGTTACTGTCTGACTGCGTACGAAGAAGAAGAAGAAGAAGAAGAAGAATCACCGCTCGCTGATCAACTCTGGACAGATTCAGTATTACACCCACCATGTTTTCGACGGTCTGCCGATGTATGTGCTGTTTACACCAGAAGTGACGTCATCATGCGCATCGTACGTATGTTAACTATTGCAGTTTGGTCTGGTTTCATTGGAACACACCTCGTATTATATTACGCTACATTACCAGGGGCGTTCAAGTCAAATCGGGAGTTGATTTTGGAATGAAATAAAAAATGTTTTCAGGAAGTCAAATTGCCATTTATTTTTCAATATAATCTCTTGCAACGTCTATGCACTCATCCTAGTGTTTAAGTAATGCTTAAGAATCTTCAGTGTAGAAAGATGTGTCAGTATGTCTTAACCAATCCAGAACAGCCTGTTTCACTTCGCCATATGTGCTGAAATGCTGCTCCGAGGAACTCTCTTAGTGGTCCAAACGGAAAGAAATCGCATTGAGTGAAGGCTGGGCTGTAAGATGGATGTTGTAATACATCCCAGCCGAGTTGCTGCAGATGGCACATTATGTGGTGAAACTAATGAGCTCGAGCGTCACCTTGCAGGACGCCTTTTGTGATCAAACCAGGCTGTATTTCTCCGTATATGGTTATGCGCATCTTTCGAAACGTGTATGCACTGTTTACTGTTGATATTGTCACCATGGGGGAGAAAATCAAAATCTAGGATAAGGTGTTCCACAGCCTGGATACTCACAGGAATGACTGTGGTAGATTGCCCGAGTGGTCCGCAGGGGTCGTTGTGAATGACGAGGACGGGGATAGCACCACTGTCTCACAGGGAGCATGTCGTAAGAGGTGACTAACTGTATGACAAGGCATAACACCGACTATGGTTAGGTTGTTTGTTTAGAGCAGCATATATGGCGCCTAACAGGCTGCGGGTCTACTTTGCTCCAGTGTTTGAGTCTACTAAGATGGATTAGCACATAGGTTAATCACCCTCCACGGCACTTGTCCCAGCGCAGCGGAGTAATAAACTGCTCGAGTCTAGCCCGCTAAGCAGGAAATCCACCTCTCGGCTTCATCCAGATCATACCAGAGCTAGGACCTGCAGAAGTACAGGTTGACGAAGAACTAATGATGTGGTGGATTAAGAGCCACCAGGATCATCAATCACGTATATACGGTTTTCTGTAAAACGTTCACACCATTCACATGTCTTACTGTGGCTGAATGTCCCATCAGCATATTTTGATTGCAGTCTTCTGTAAATTTTCGCAGGTTAACGCCTTTTTTCACAAGAAACTTCATCACAACACGCTGTTTCATGCAACCACTAACGGTGTTGTTCGCCATTTTTATTTTTCTACCACGTGACTGGACCATATCAATTGAGCCCCCTAGCAGTAATAGGACACAATTGCTCTTAACTAATGATATTAGTTCCAGCTCGCTATAAACCGTTTAGGTAGAAATATGAAAGTCTCGGGTTGACTTGACCGCCCCTCTCATTATGTTACATCGCATCACATTACATTATATTGCATTACAGTATATTAGATTGTATTGTATTGTATTGTATTGTTTTGTATTGTATTGTTCTTTATTGGTTTGCATTTCGTTGCTTTGTGTTGTGTTAAATTATCTTGCATCGTCAATTACACAACAGCTTTTTACTGATCATAATGAAATGTTATGGAGAATCATACAAGGACAATGCATGAAGTTCCCACCACACCTGATGCAGATTATCCAAACACCTATAACAAAATAAAATCAGCGGTCAGAATACATGGGTAGAGATTATTCTGGTGTGACGTGCAAAAAAGAGAAAGACAAGGATGCATTCTCCCCCATATCTTGTCAACATTTTATGCTGAACACATAATGAGAAACGTTAGACGTGAAGCAGAGGGTGAACTGTTGGACTCGCTCACAATCGACGGGAACGAAGTTCCAGAACTAAGATTTGCTGGTGGTACAGTCGTCCCAGAACTACGATTTGCTGGTGGTACAGTCGTCCCAGAACTACGATTTGCTGGTGGTACAGTCGTCCCAGAACTAAGATTTGCTGATGGTACAGTCGTCCCAGAACTAAGATTTGCTGGTGGTACAGTCGTCCCAGAACTAAGATTTGCTGGTGGTACAGTCTTCCCAGAACTAAGATTTGCTGGTGGTACAGTCGTCCCAGAACTACGATTTGCTGGTGGTACAGTCTTCCCAGAACTAAGATTTGCTGGTGGTACAGTCGTCCCAGAACTAAGATTTGCTGGTGGTACAGTCGTTCCAGAACTAAGATTTGCTGGTGGTACAGTTGTCATATCGAAGAGCGATTTACCAAAACATCAGAGAAAAAATAAATGAGACCAAAATGTTAAAGTTGATTAAAGTTAAGTTTAATCAACATTTTTTTTAATGGGAATGGTAAGATACCGCGTAAACATAAACAAAACCTACGTTACGAACAATAGGCATTCATCGGGGGAAAAAAAATACAAACAAAGCTGAACTAGCAAATAGACATATAAGGACAAAATAGTCTACTTATCTGATTTGTGTCTGTCGTCGAGACCGGTTGAGTTGAAAGCTCGAATGTAAAATGAAAAAACCAAAAATGTGAAACCAAACCACCAGCAAGACCAATAATAAGACCCCGGATAAGGCATAACCAGACCTAATGGTATCATAGATATGTAAGTGGTAACGCACGTAACAAGTTCTGAATCTCCCAGCTCGATTATAAACAACAATTGAGATTATCAAAAACAAGTCAGAAGAGAATGCTGGCATGGCATAATGTAACTTAAATGTAAAAGGTGGGATCAAGATGCTGAGCAGCGCATGAGCTGCAGTGGTCAGCGACCCATAGCTGACTGCTAGCGTCAGGGCCAGCGAACAATAGCTGCCAAGACCCTTCTACACCTCCACGCGGTGATCCTGGATAACAGACTGCAGCAGGACAGACTGGCTAAGCAGAAGGGATCGAAAAGGGAATGCTAACCCGGTACTCAAAAAATGCTTGCTGAAGTCGGATTTGTTGGACCGAAAGGTGCAAATATCGCAGCCAAGCTGAAAACTACGACACAACGCATTCCGTTCTCTGGACTACATTCTGCTACTTAAGCCCTTTCAGGGTTTGGTAGTGGGAGATTGAGAACGAACGAAGAAGAAGAAGAAGAAATGTAAAAGGTATGACCGAACTAAATGGATATACCACAATATAAAGTATCTTTGGACTATATCTTTACAGTGACTCTGTACGGACTTGAGACGTGGACAACCATCCACACACTAAGGAAGAAGATCCAATCCTTCCAGGGGGATCAAGATGCTGCAGCGGTCAGCGACCCATAGCTGACTGCTAGCGTCAGAGCCAGCGAACCATAGCTGCCAAGACCCTTCTACACCTCCACGTGGTGATCCTGGATAACAGGCTGCAGCAGGGCAGACTGGCTAAGGAGAAGTAATCGAAGAGAGAATGCTAACCCGGTACTCAAATAATGCTTGCTGAAGTCGGATGTGTTGGACCGAAAGGTGCAAATATCGCAGCCAAGCTGTAAACTACGACACAACGCATTCCGTTCCCTGGACTACATTCTGCTATTTAATCCCTTTCAGGATTTGGTAGTGGGAGATTGAGAACCAACGAAGAAGAAGAAAAAGAATCCTTCCAGGTAAAATGCAACAGGAAATTGCTCTCAATGTGACAGTTAGCGAGAGACAAAAGAACGCTGTGTCGTTCTTTGTAGAATTAGAAAATCACTCTAAACCAGTTGAAGCAACTCAGAATCATCTCAGCCAAAACCCTACTATGTTAATTCTAACAGACTTCATGAGCGTTATCCAATACATCCTAACACCCCAAACAAGATAGACTCTCACACGAAATAAAAAACTACATCGGGTTGCTGTCCCAAAAATCAGTTCTTTTCCTAATGGGTTCCCGCCCTCTGTGGGATTCTTGAAAATGAGAAGACAGATGAACTAGCAAAAGCTGGAAGTGTCTACAAACAGACTCGCCGTCCACAGAGCTATACAAAAGTAAAGACACTCCTCAAATGATCCATGAGGACGGAATGGAGAGACCAGCACAAAGAATACAGACCCGAAAATTACAGCCTAGACAGACTTGGCAGAGATTGGTAGACAAAGATCTCAACTGCCTCTGGTATTCCCTCTGCTCTAGACTTCCTGATTGCGTGTCTATCTTGGACTGCCTTAACACAGAGCCCATCGCTGACCGTCAACACCGTCTGTGACCGCACTTTTTCAGGTTGAACGATTTTGAGCCAGGTTTTTCCAGGTGTTAATGCCTATTTGACAGCACTTAAGGGACTCATTCCGACCGTCCTTGAAATGCTTTATCGATGTTCTTGGGGTCGTTCTTGTTCACTCAGTTCACTATACAGAGCCTCGTTGAAAGCTTGATATTCGAGCAATGTGACTAGCCCATCTCAGTTGGGTTATTAGTAGTTTTGATCCAAAAGTGCATGAAAACCAGGCATGTTGGCTTTTGATAGCACTTTATTTTCTATGGTATGGTCCTGCGGTATGCGGTATGCGTCTCAGAAAATGCATGTGTTTTATATATTAAAATATTGTTTGTATTATAATTAATATACGTATATATTTACTATTGTAATTCATATACATATATATTTCATGTTTTAATTCATATACATCTATTTTTCATATTTTAGTCCATGTAAATGTGTAATATTTTATTTCATGTTAGTTTTCTTCTTTGCACTTATAACGTTAAGCGTCGTGGGAAGCTTAAGTCGTCTGTTCTGCGCCAAGTGCGTTGCGTCGGTCAATGTTAACCCGTGTCGCTGCACAATCACTGAAATACCATCTTTTCACTTGCCTCGCCCCTGCCTCTTAACCCTGTAGCCAGATCTACCAGCGGTGTAAGCCATCAGTGGAAGTTGATGAGGGTGCATTCTCGTGAGATGACCAAACCAACGGATTTTCTGCCTGGAAATGTATAGGACCAAGACGTAGTGCCGACCATACTTCGAATGTCGTCGTTTCGCATTCTGTCTTTCCTGGTAACTTGAATATCTTCCTCAAACATTTCAATTCACAAGTCGATGTTCTGCTGTCACGCGCCATGGACATAGGACATGCCTGACACTGGTAGCACATAGTCAGCATAAATATACTGTTTATCAGCTTTTGCATTGTTGCAAAACTAAATCTCGGGTGTCTAAGCTGTGGGGACAGCTGATAAGTCACCGCATATGATTTCTGAGTCTCAATATTATTTCATATACAAATATATTTCATATTATAATTCATATTATATTTCATATTATATTTCATATTTATATAAAATCTTTGCCGTTTATTCTAATGTGGGAATTACGTAAGTTGCTGGTTGTTTTTTTAAATTTTAAATGACTGTTTTAAATGACTGTTTTAAATGACTGTTTTAAATGACTGTTTTAAATGACTGTCTGGAAGTGACTTATGCTGTAATTATTTTATCCCAACTTCATTTACTTTTATTGTTGTGTCCTGAGTTTCCGTTGCGAAGTGGTTAAGCCGTCAGCCTCGTGATCAAGTGGTGTGGGCTCGACACCGGACTCCACCGTCTTTTTCACGAGTGATTGATGCGGAGTCTGCTGCATCTCGTAGTCGCCCCCTAGTCGTCTTCTCCTTGACTTGCCACTGGGGTCGGGCGGCGTGAGACGAGAGAGTGAGGATAAAAAGTATCGCAGTTAATCCTTACTAAAAATACTGCTACCAAAATAAATAATGCCATCATCGTCCACAATGGACGACGGCCTTTGCTTTCCTTTTTTGTGTCCTATGTTCTTAGCTTATCTGCAGTAAAAATCATGGGGAAACGAGAATAAACATGATTCGTTTAAGATAATGCTACTAATGACAGGGCTTTGCTACGGTAATCCTGCTAAGCCCGAGAGGAGCCGCAGACATTTGGTTCACGTACTAGGCGGATAAGCCAACGGTGCAAGGTGAGGGATTACGGCGGAACGCCTCTGAGCCAAAAATCCCGCCCAAAAGCAGCCCAGCACGAATGCAAAGGGAGGCTTCGATATGGTGGGGACCTGGGGGCCACGCTCCAGCCCCGCCCGGTCAAGCCGCAGAATGAGGTCTCTGCCGTCCGCTGATAACAGCGGGCGGGAAGCTGCTCGATATTCACCCCATACGGCGATGAGGAATGAAATCATTTGTAGAAGACTTAGTTCTCGGTCGGGTGCCCTAAGCAGTAGATCAGCTACCTCACTGCGAACTGCTGAGACTCAACCCTTGACCATGAGATATGTCCGCTCCCTAGGCGGACAACATCTCCGTGCAAGACTAGGCTTGTCACCTGGTCAAATGCACTATTTCGAGAGGAATCACAGGTCGCTGACATTTGGTCCACGTGCTTGGCTGATAAGCTACCATCTGAGGGATTACGGCCGAACGCCTCTAAGCCAGAATCCCGCCCAAAATCTCAGCGCCGCTGAGATGGGAGGCTACGACATGGCTGGGGCTTGTGTCCCGGCCCGATCGAGCCGCAGGAATGCACCTGGTAAAATGCACTCCTTCCTCGCTCTTTGCATCTGTCTGCTATCAGTCATTCCAATGGACGCAGAAGAGATGCAGTCCAGCGGACATTGCACCTCCTGTCCTATGGTGACAAGCTCCCGGGTGGTGGGGAATGCTAGGCGTACCATCACTGCAGATGAGCCGAGAAAATAAAGCGAGCAAAAAGATACCTCACTCATATGCATATGCTACGTTTCTGGCAGGACGTGACGATCCTGGGAAAAAGTCACACTGGACTGCCTCTCTTCCGGGATAGTACAAACTAGTACATAGTCCATCATATCATTGCCAAACGCTATAGACACGAGTAGGGAAGACTCGATAGTCCTGCAAGACAACTTCCCAAGCGAGACAACTCTGACCAAAAACAACTGCTGCCTTGCAGTTAGGCTGGGGACAGCCAAAGGCTAAGGAGGGCAACCCTACAGAAACGCCTGTTGAAATCGGATGCACTGAGCACTGGCTAACAAATTAAATCAGTGCAACGTAAATATCGCTGTAAACAGCGTACGATGAAGAAGAAGAAGAAGTTTAAGATAATGTATGAAATGGTAACCTAGTAACAAGCTAAGGCGTTGAAGTGTTCGGAAAATAAGGCACTGATGAAGTCAGTCGTGATTGGCATCAATAACCATAGTTCTCGGTACATGCTTCATCAAATGGAAACCTCTTTAACTTAACTAGAGAACAGCTAGTCATCATCTTCAGACAGAACTTGGCATAACAGGCTCAAGCGTCATCTTTACAACAAATTGAGGATTGGGACAGATGACAGGTGCCCATGTGGGGAGCATACCATGACCATGGAACACATCCTGCAAAGCTGCACAGTCAAGCAGGAAAAGATACTGGCCTCGCCAGACAGATATAAGACAAAAGCTGTATGGAGATAAAATAGCCTTACAAATAACGGTGTCCTTTGTAATACAAACCGGGACCTTGATCTGGGGATGTAAGAGAAACCGGGACCTTGATCTGAGGATGTAAGAGAAACCGGGACCTTGATCTGAGGATGTAAGAGAAACCGGGACCTTGACCTGAGGATGTAAGAGAAACCCGGACCTTGATCTGGTGATGTAACAGAAACTCAGTCCTTGATCTGGTGATGTAACAGAAACCCGGACCTTGATCTGAGGATGTAAGAGAAACCCGGACCTTGATCTGAGGATGTAAGAGAAACCGGGACCTTGATCTGAGGATGAACGAAAAACTAGAAAAATGGCCACCATCGACTAGACTACATTTTTTTTGTCAGAGAACGGTACATAACGCAAATGTTGGAACCAATTCATTCATGAAATGAAAGAGTGATCTGCCGAAGATGAATGTGTCGTACCGAAAGGTGCAAATTTCGCAGTCAAGCTGTAAACTAGCGACACAACGCATTCCGTTCTCTGGACTACATCCTGCTACTTGGAAAGCTCTGTCCAGGTCTTGGTAGTAGGAGATTGAGAACGAACGAAGAAGACGAAGAAGAAAAGAGTAACAGCGTGTGTTTTCATGATCATTATCGTTGTCGCTGTTGTAGTTTCGTTTTCTCTTTGACGAAGGCTTTGTCACGGTAACATAGACTTCGTTTTCTTTCTGTTCCGTCAGATAACTGAATTCGCACATTTATTATATCGACTTATGCCACTTATAGTTAGTCAGAAATTACAGAACCAATCACCAAAATGCCACTTATGTTTAGTCAGAAGTTAAGGGCCAAATACCAAAATGCCACTTATGTTTATCAGAGGTAAAGAACCAATCACCAACATGCTACTTATCTTTAGTCAGAAGTTAAGGGCCAAATACTAAAATGTCACTTATTTTTGGTCAGAAGTTACAGAATCAATCAGCAAAATGCCAATTATGTTTAGTCAAAACTAAAGGACCAATCACCAAAATGCCACTTATGTTTATCAGAGGTAAGAAGGAAATCACCAAAATGCGACTTATTTTTAGTCAGAAGTTACAGAACCGATCACCAAAATGTCAATTGCTTTTTAGTTAGAAGTTACGGGCCAAATACCAAAATATTACTTATGTTCAGTCAGAAGTTAAGGCCAAATACAAAACAGCGACCCAACAAATATTTAGAATGCTAAATGATTACCCAAGCTAGACCTATATTCAGTAAAATAGCAAAGAACAATTCGCCTAAACCCAGAATGCAGACGACATTGTAATTGTAAAAACAGGTACTCCACTCGTGACATCCTAAAGCGATTCAGGAGACAGTAAGAATACAAAAACATATGGATTTGACGTCCTTAGAACTTCAAGATCATAAAATTTGCGACATTAAAATACCCATAACCACAATTTTAACAACATCTGTAAAGTGATACTTCAAACTAATCGCTTAAGAAAAAGATAACCCATTTTCAAGGTGCATTTCACAACCAAACTACCACTTTACGCGTATCCGGTTTTTAAGGACTTATATGACAGTTGTGTGTTCCCAAATAGGAATGCGATTGTCCATGACCAGAGTCGGTCATGCTTATCCATGGCCAGAGTCAGTCATGCCTCATCCATGGCCAGAGTAGGTCATGCCTCATCCATGGCCAGAGTCAGTCATGCCTCATCACTATGGGACGTCGTTATTTATATTGTTCTTGAAATTCCCGAGTTATCAATTTGTAATACAAGGGACAGAATGTTATGTGAGCTGCAGACGTCAGCAAGAATTGTGCGCATTTTGGGGAAAAACCAGCTTTACAAGCAGATGGCCTGTCTCTGTAACTGATGTGTTCAAGGATTTCGTTCAATCATGTTTTTAGCCACACAAATTTGGGAGGCAACCAAAACATTAGGACATGATGGCTAAATAGGCTAATTTTCTCGAGGATTTTCTTTTCCCGTATCTGTTGGTTGACTAATGTATAGGACTTTAAAAGCAGCTTATGGCATAATAGTTTTAAAGTCTTCTGATGACAAGTAGGGCAGCGGATTGAAACCTCGTTTAGATATCTGGTTTTTTTCTAGTGGGAGTGAATTTTTAAAAATACATAGCACACGACGTGGCGACAGCAGTAGCGAATCGACCTGTATTCTTCTGCTTAAAAACCCATCGACTACTTCAGAAATGGGAATAAAGTCGTATGCCAATATAGGACTTTACAAATAAACCAATTTGTCTGTATTTTTCACCTCTTTTATAAAATTATTTTTTTCGTACTTCTGCATTATCTGGTACATTATTATAGAAGGCGTAAAGTCAATGGTAAGGTAATATATAGAAACCGTTACTTCCATCTTGCGCATAAATATCCCCGCGCGCATCTCATTTATTAAGTGCATCGCCATGTTTTATGTCAAAATAGTTTTACAGTGGATCCGTGGGATTCAATCACACCTGGCAATGATAAAGGAGACAGACTAGCAAAGAGGGATCAAAACAGGAAAAGCCACACACAGCAACAACTTTACAAAAGGCCAAACAGCTAATAAGAACAGCAAACAAGACACTTTGCTGAACAGATGGACCATGGGAAACACGGGAACGGAGGTTTACTGATATATGGAAAGCCCCAGTCCAAATGACAGTGTAAATCAACTCACAAAGAAGGATCAGGGCACCATTTTCCTTCTGAGAACCAGACACATCCCACTTAAGAAGCACCTGAACAGAATCCAACCACATCACACTCCTGAGTGTCAGCTGTGTACACACCCATATGAAACCGTTGATGATCATGTCTTTGAGAGCTCAGCGATCAAAGATGTTAGGAAAATGCTTCTTCCTCCGTGACCAGATACATGGAACACTTTGTATGGCACTAGAACACAGCTGATAGAAAACATGCAGAGATAACATTACATGGCATTGGACCGAGGGGCAAGAGCTCGGATGCTGCTGGATCTGTAACAAAAACAACAACATTGCTTATATTCTAGGGACTACTAACCTAACGGTTGGTAACAGATACTGAAATTGACCTGGCTAGTCACAAAGGATTTTCGCCTGCGTAAAAACATGAAACAAAGGAGGTCCCATCTATCCACGGCGTCCAACGACACAAGTGCACTGAAGGTAGATATACAGATCAACTACATTCTAGCGGAGAGGAGCACAAGGGAAGGTGGATCAGGAATGTGTACAACCAACAAGCTACATCGACCATCATTATAAATATTCATACGCTCGCCATTTACTGAGAAAGATCAGAGTGCAATACAGTCGATTCTTAAAGGCAACAGAACTTTACTCAGACGATATACAGACAAATGCTGGAACATTCAATGCAAACACAGACGGAGAGAAATTGACTGGGTAGAAATACATGTTATGGTAATACTCTCCTATCGACAGAAATTCTTCTCAAAGATGAGAATAAAATTGACGTAACATTATTAGTCAAATAATTTCTGACAACGATGTCACAACCTAACAATTTGTGCACATAACGAAATCTAATGCCAAATGTCAAATATCGTCTGGTATTTGATTTTCCACATGAAGTGTATAACGAGATCTTATGTTATCCAGAACATAAGGATGTTATGGTGTTTTCTGACATTAACTTTCTAATGAACTGAACCAGTTATAGTATAGTACCTCTAACTGTTTTACCAGCGGTTCTTATCTTGTGATGTCCTAAGTAGCCCCTTTTCAGTCATGTCTGACTATAGGTTCGTGTGACCTTGGATTAGAAGCCCCTTTCAGTCATGTTTGGCTATATGTTGATGTGACCTTGGAGTAGAAGCCCTTTTCAGTCATGTCTGCTTATAGGTTGATGTGACCTTGGAGTAGCAATTCTATACTGTTTGTTTTTTTCCTGTCAGCGGTGTCTCTCACTTCTCTATGTTATCTCTTCCCTTCCCTGTTTTGTCTCTCACTTCCGTGTGTTGTCTCTTCACTTCCCTGTGTTGTCTCTTCACTTGCCTGTGTTGTCTCTTCACTTCCCTGTGTTGTCTTTTCACTTCCCTGTGTTGCATGAGCATATTTTCGCCCAGCATGAAGCTGCTCTTCAGATTGTATCTCCATTTGGATCAGTTTGCAACTATGTCTTCCGAAGATGTCTGATGCATATGCAGAACCCCCATGCCCCGTTTACAGCATCTTTGAACCGCAGCTATGGTCGGCCAATGGTTCTTTTACCACACACCAGCTGTCCATAGAGAATACCTTAGGGGATGTGAATGTCTTCCATGCGACGAACATAACCAAGCCATTGCAGTCTTCGTTGGCGAAGGAGGGTCTACATACTTGGAAGACCGGTGCGAGAAGGCAACTCGGCAGTTGTCTCCCGTCGCTCCGTGAGACGCCAAGGATGGAATTCAAGCTCCGTTAGTGAAACGTCAAAGACACATCTCCCACCTGTCTCGTTTATTCTGGAACGTCGCCGCATTTCCCTGTTCGGTCATGTTGTCCGACTGGACAAGGAGGTCCCAGCTCACCAGATCCTTCAAAAGACAGTCAACAGTGTAAACGGCCCCCACCCTGCTGGCTGGTAGCACCGGAGAGGTCGTCTCCGAAACACGTGGCTTCAACAGGTAGCGGCTTCCCCATCTGCCTTAGAGGAGGCCTGGCAGCACGCAGTTACAACTACATGGTGGTGTTTATCCGACGCAACGGGCATCAGACGCCTAAGCGAACATTGTTGTTGCTGTTAGTGAAACGTATTGAGCAAATGCTCTTGTTTGGCTTGTATTGTCCATGTTTCGCTGCCATAGCAGCGTACTGGCGACATAGGCATTGCAGACCATGACCTTCGTCTTGGCTGTAAGTGTGGGGTCAACGTAAGCTGGTCACGTGTTGTGAGACGAGAGAATATGGTAGTAGCCCTGCCAATGTGATTGTCCATTTGGTTGTCTAAAAATGTGATTGCCCATTTAGGGGTCTAAAAATGTGATGCCCATTTAGGGGTCTAAAAATGTGATGCCCATTTAGGGGTCTAAAAATGTGATGTCGATTTGGTTGTCTAAAAATGTTATTGCCCATTTAGGGGTCTAAAAATGTGATGCCGATTTAGGGATCTAAAAATGTGATGTCCATGGGGTTATTATTGGTTGACCCAGGATAATGGTAAAGGTCGGTTTTATGGAAACAATTGCAGTGGGGGCCGAAGATAGCTCTTCATGTAGTAAGCAGCAGTCTATGTGAATTTAAAGTAGCCAGTTCACTTCCTTGCTGCTCTACCTTCCCCAACTCATACATCAGGTACCCATTTACAGCTGGGTCGACTGGAGGCGCGGTCATACCAGGAACGAGCCACGCTAGAATGTGTGTTTCTGTCCGTCAGTGATTTCGATCCCTGGATAGAAGCACACAAGCAGAACAACCTCTCCATCCTCTAGCCATAATCATTGATTTTTTTTATTTCATGTTAATTGTTGAATTGATTTTTAATTGATTTCTTTTATTTTAAATTTAAAAAAAAATAATTAATCTATTTTATTGTTGGATGGTAGGAGAGGGCTGGGGTGGGGGTAGAGGGTGGTGTGGGGGGGGGGGGGGTGTAGAGAATATACAACAGTATTTAAATTGAGCTCTGCGGCGACACTACATTCGCGTTTTTTGTTTCTTCAAAATGTTACCTACAGGGCGTACCACTCTCTTCCTGTCCAGAGTTTCCCATTATAACTTGTAAACTACGAAGCGTGTTCAAATGAAACCGGACCTTATTATAACAAGTGAACATACGTACGATGCGCATGATGCGTCTAGTCTGATGTAAACAGCACATACCAACTGTCAAGTTTGCAAAATTTAATTATACTCCGACACGTAGTTTCCTAATCAGAACGTCGACAACATGGCGGGTGTCATACAGATTCCGTCCAGAGTTGATCATCGAGCGGTGATTCGGTTTCCAACAGCTGACGGGTGTCGACCAGTTGCCATTCATCACACGATGCAAGCAGTGTATGGTGACTAAAGAGTGGCGATCGTAAGGTCCGGCGACGGTCTACCCGAAATGCTGCATCAATTTTGGCGATGTCATCTTCTGTCGCAACAATATGCGCCTGACCTGGTTTCGGAGGATCATTAATTAAGTGACGTCCTTCTTTGAACATCGTTGTTCAGTTCGTCCCTGTTGTCTGCGACAAACTTTTGTTACCGTACACTGCCTGCATTATGAGGCATCCTTCAGCTGGTAGAAGCCGAATCACCTCTCTCGCAAAATCAACTCTGGGCTGATTCAATATCACACCCGCCATGTTTTCAACGGTCTGCTGAGAAAACTGTTTACATATGAAGTTACGTCACCATGTGCATCGTGTGTATTTTTATTTGTTGCAGTTGGTCCGGTTTCATTTGAACACGCCTCGTATGTGCTTCATACACTAGGATCTTCACTGTTTGTTATTTCTGCTTATCCACCTTTACGTGGTCCACACTTGGTTTTGTATCCATAGTATCTGTATAGCATTACTATCTGAGGGATAGTATCTGGTTTTGACGTGTCACGTGGCCGAACCATTTGGTTTGCTGTCTCTTGATGAGGTCTTGCACTGGTGTTGTACTTAGTCTCCTAATATCTTCGTTTCTGATTCTATCCATTATTGTTACTCCAAGTCATACGAAGAGTCAAAACGGCTTATTAGAGCCAGATACATGACCAAATGGGAAACAGAACATACTGGCTACACCAAAAACGATGCTTATTACCAGTTGAACAGAAGAGAGCAGGTCGTGGTCTTCAGACTTCGCACTGGCCACAACAGACTGATGTACCACCTATTCAACAAATTGAAGATAGGTGGCACTGACGAATGCCCGTGTGGTACCGGGAAAATGACCGCTGAGCATTTGCTGCAAAACTGCCCGACATACGAAGATCACAGAGAGCAGATGTGACCATCACCAGTGGCAACACTAGACAAGCTCTATGGCAGTGTCGACAGCCTCAGCATGACCGCTGCTTTTTTCGAAAAAAATAAAGGTTACTGTCTGACCCCGTACGATGAAGAAGAAGAAGAAGAAGAAGAAGAAGAAGAAGTTACTCCAAGTTTGCCGAAGATGGATGTGTCGGACCGAAAGGTGCAAATATGGCAGTCAAGATATAAACTAGCGACACAACGCATTCCGTTCTCCGTAAAACATCCTGCTAATAACAACGCCTTGTTCAGGGTTTGGGAGCGGGAGATTGAGAACGAACACAGAAGAAGCAGAAGAGTTACTCCAAGCATTATGTACAGCCATTTCATCTCTGTTGTTACGGTGTTTATTTTATCTTTACTTGTTAATGTCCATTTCTAGCACTGATTGCACAATGTGGGTAGGAATATTGTGTTGATCTGCTGTTTGTCTTTAATCCTTTATTTGTATTTATAAAATATGTATTGTATCTTCTTTGCTAATTATATTAATTTCATTCTATTAATGCGATTGTCAAATTCATATAGCTGGTAAATTTTCTTCTTTTCAATGATCACTTCGAATAGCTTTTGTTGGATTTCACTAACAGAACTGTTTCACCTTCAAAACTATTATTTGTTGACACCTCCACCGATAATGAGATCTGACATTTCTTTTGTTTAAACATGTGTTCTGTGTAAATGTTAAATCGACAAGGACACAGTCAGTATTCTTGTCATGATACTCGTGTTTCATGTATACAAATGTATGAATTGTTAGCAGATCCTATCAGACCGTTTATCAGCAGTTTGCTCTCAGTATAGCGTGCTGTTTACTCTTGTGTCTTTGTCAGCTATACCTTTGTTTCCAAGACACATATTTAGTTTCTTATGACAGGCTCTATAGAAAAAGTGTATGTAGTGCTTAATTGCTTTTTTGTACTTTTAAATATTGTGCGGCTAATGTCCTTATGTTCTTGTTGTTATTCCATAGCTGCCAAGCAAGCCAGCTATTGGCAGCCCAATGCCATTCTTATATACAGGTCTTCTTCAGTTGTTTTGTTGCTTCGTACAGTGTGTTGGAAATTGTCGGCAGTGCTTGTGGGAATATTTTCCTTATGTTCGACAGCCTCTTGCACTCAATGAGTAAACGTCTATCAGTTTCATCAGGATGAGAGCAATGCTTACACAAGGGCAGGTGCTGGGGATTGATGCGGTTCAAGTGGCTAATGACTGGTGTGTCCTGTTTGGAATTGAAAAATGATACTTTAATCTATTTCCGTAGTTCATTTATGTCATAATTACTTTTTGGATATGACATTACGCTAAATGGACTGCAAGTCTGTTTCCGTCGCCTTCTACATTGCTCTGGTAATATTCTTAATAATTCATTTCACTGTGTGGTGGTCTATCCAATTTTTATTTGGAGGCTCCTGTTTTTGTCAATCTGTCAGCCATCTAGTTTCCTGGTAGCCCTCTATGTCCAGGGATCCATTACAGGTGACATTAACCCCGTGGGCAGTGGATGATGTTGGGGATCGCCCTTCCCACCATGAATATCTCCTTGTTGTTGTCTAGTGTCCTATATATAGTACATATCTCAATGTCCAGTATCGCATATTCTGGACTGCATTTTTTCTCTTCTTTCATTTTTCTTAAGATGTATGTGGCCACAGTTGAATGTTCTTAAACTATTTTAACGGAAGAAATTCTCTTGCTGCTTGAACGCTGGATTTTAGACAGCCACACTATTCTGTCCTGGTTTTTCTATTTCGTAATGCTCCTGGCTTTCTGACAGTACGATATGAGATTAGTTGTTGACAACAAGATGTTTCTGTTGAATGTGTGGCTATTTTCATGCTGAAGTATATATTGGGGATTCCTTTGTAGATCTTTTGTCTTTTTTTTTTCTATCTGAGAGATTAATGACCAGTGTGGTAGACTACTTGCTACTCATTCAAATGTAGCGGGTTCGATTCTCACTATCGAAACAATATAAACGATGATTAAACACAGATGATCTGCCAGGCTGGTCCTATCAGAGATGACCTACTTACGGGGCTTAAAAAAATAAAGGTCATCGAAGTTGTAGAGAGATCACATCTCATGGCAATCATACCAGGCTCGACACTCACCAATTCACCCAGCAGTAAGTGAATACTTGACTTCTGTTAGAGAAGGAAAGACGATAAGGAAGGGCATAAAACCTCAATCATAACATATTGAGGCATATCGTATTGCTCTTTATTTTCAATCGTTTAATCAATCAATTAAAGCATTTCAAGTACAGATGGAGCACATGTCTTAAAAAATACACTCTGGCTCCCTCTTCTGGGCAATACGTTCAGTATCTGTCCAAGTCCTCCCGATTTCCTTTATGCGTGTCTTCACGTACGTTTTAATTAACCTCTATTGTTTTTGCCTTGAGCATTCCAGAACAGAGACTTCATTGTAATGCTATCATCTGGTTTCGTGAACGTGTGTCCTATCTTGGCATGTTACACTGAAATGTGAATTGTTCAACGACTCAACATCACTGTGTCTTATAGGGAACGGCGTGGGGTAGTTTCTAAGGGACACGGCTCACAACCCGGAAGGTGCCGGGTTCGCTCCACATCACCACTGGCTGTTACCCCGGGGAAGCAAGCTCCTAGAAAATGCAGGAGGAAGCAAACCCTTCCACTAAATGCCTGCCGAAGTCGGATGCACTGAGCTGACAGGCGCAATATAAAAACATAGTGCAACGCACACCGCTTTGGGGAATAGAGAAATAAGGAAAACGCAGAACAAAAAAAACAATGGGAAATAATAAATGAAAAATAAAGTTAAAGTTGATTTAAGTTAAGTTTAATCCAAATTTTAAAATTGGTAGGGTCAGATACCGCACAAAAAATTTTTTTTTTTAAAATACATCAACAAATACAAAAGTAAACAACTGTGACATATCATAACATTACAATATTCCGACCAGTGCGTGGTCAAATGTTCTCGATGCCTGCACGTTGACAAGGAGGGCAGCGGTTCGAATCCCCCCCCTCCCCCCATTAAGGCATGTGTTGTTTTATGGTGGGGATGAAATAAGCAAACACAATCAGCACACGACGTGGCGACAGCAGTGGCGAAGCGGCCTTCAGTCCTCAATCTTCACAACCCCTCCTTTACCCCAGCGATACGACAGGCAGAGAGATTATTCCTTGTTCAGCCCGCTTACCCTCTCATCTGCGGCCCGCAGTGCACTCCTTTATCGCTGCACAGGTACGGGTCTCAACTGTCGTTACTGGCACGTTCCAGTCGTCCCAGCCACACATGGATACCTGGCTTACTGTTAGGGTTAGAAAGCCAGCGAGGAAGTGGATTTACAACGCCCACCTCGCAAACAAAGTACGACCTTGTAGAATGAAGTCTCTACTTCATCCCCGACAGCAGTGTCTACTTTGTGACTAATTCATGAAATTCGAAATCTTCCTCGCTGTTGTTTTCCATGTTTCAGAGTCATACAAGAGAACAGACTTTACATTCTTCTTCTTCTTCTTCTTCTTCTTCTTCTTCTGTCGTCTCACTTTTTACTGGGCTGCAGCTCGGTGTAGTGTTATGTTTTTGTCTCTCGCCTCTCGTAACATTTCCCCCCCATTTTATGGCAGGTCTCATTTACGCTGTCTGACTGGCAAAAGAAGGTGCAAGACTACCACAAACAGATACCAGTATGAAGTACGAAGAGTCAAAACGGCTTATCAAAGCCAGATACATGACCAAATGGGAAACCGAACATACTGGTTACACCAAAAACGATGCCTATTACCAGTTGAACCGAAGAGAGCAGGTCGTTGTCTTCAGACTCCGCACTGGCCACAACAGACTGAGGTACCACCTATTCAACAAATTGAAGATAGGGTGTACCGACGAATGCCCGTGCGGTACTGGTAAAATGACCGCTGAACATCTGCTGCAGAACTGCCCGACATAGGAGGATCAGAGAGAGCAGATGTGGCCATCACCAGTGGAACTGCAAGACAAGCTCTATGGCAGTGGCGAGAGCCTCAGGATGACCGCCGCTTTTTTCGAAAAAATAATGGTTACTGTCTGACTGTGTACGCAGAAGAAGAAGAAGAAGATTTACGCTGTCTGTCCATCTTTTCCTCGGCCTACCTCTAGCCCTTCTTCCTTCTTCCTGGTGTTCTTCTGTAGAAGGTTGCATGAACAATATGGTCTGATTGCATTCTCATAATGTGGCCAATCTAATTCATTCTCGTCTTCTCATTGTACTGTAGGCAGGGAATTGTTTAAACCTTCTCTCGAATACTTATATTTGTGATTCTGTCTCTTCTGGTGTTGTTAGTGACCGTTTTTTGCAGGTTGCTAGATTTTGTTTTTGATCCTTATTCAATGCCCAAATTTGACATTGGTAGCACTGGGTAGAGATGAAGATACTATTTATCATCTTCTTTTCTGTTTGTATGGAAATCTTGGATGTTTTAAAGGGAAGACAGCTGGTAAGTGACACCGTTTGCCCTCTGCACTCTCGTCTCTATCTCTCTATCGAATCCTCTGTTCACAGTAAAAATAGATCCCAAATAACTAAATTCTTGTACCTGCTTTATTTTGTCTTTATTCACATGAATATCAAGTGTGGTGTGCTTTCTAATTTTATTCATTGTCTCCGTGTTAGATGTGTTGATATTCATATCGTACGTTTCACGTTTTAATTACAGTGAGTCACAATATGCCGTTGCAGGTTATGTCCGTTGAGGTAGTTCAAACCATGGTCGTTTGCGACTGCACATTGGAGTTCAATATTTTGACTTTTGTTGTTGTTGTCGACGTCGTCGTCGTCGTCGTCGTCGAAGTCGAAGTCGAAGTCGTCGTCGTCGAAGTCGAAGTCGAAGTTTACTGTTGTGTGCGCCTGAAAAGACGTTTCGTGGCGCAGTAGCTTTCCTCACATCGCGGGCATGCTGATGAAGGTAGATTGCGGTTCTCCAGGCGGTTGTGCTATGCTTGAGTTCATCTGCGCGGCGCTCACTACTACGGGGATCACATCGACCCATATCTGGTCAGCCTGACAACCTTGAAAACAGGCTGTTTCCAGGGAACGCTACATGGGAGAGAGATTGTTGTCTTGGTCAGTGGGTTGACCCTACTGTGACGTCCTGGTCAGCATGTTGTGCCTGGCCCTGATGTGACGTCCTGGTCAGTATATTGTGCCTGACCCTAATGTGACGACCTGGTCAGTATATTGTGTCTGATACTGATGTGACGTCCTGGTCAGTATATTGTGCCTGATACTGATGTGACGTCCTGGCCAGTATATTGTGCCTGCTACTGATGTGACGTCCTGGCCAGTATGTTGGGTCTTACCCTAATGTGACGTCCTGGCCAGTATGTTGGGCCTTACCCTGATGTGACGTCCTGTTAAGCATGTTGTGCATGACTGGACCATCGTCTCAGTTCGCCTTGTACTCTTGTATATAACATAATTCCCTTTAATTTCCATAATGATCTAGTCCATATTGAGATATTAAACTATCGTGAAGGGAGATAACACTGTTATCACAATATGATGCAATGCATCCTATGTTTCTATCGGTAGAGATGAGAGTGACAAATTAATTCCATCACCGACTTGCCCTATCTAAAGATCACACATCTTCACTTCGGTAGATTAAACCTCGTAGAGTTGCCGCAATAAAGCTCGGCCCCATTGCAGTGATAGATCAGAGCTCTAACCTCTAATCGGCTCATTACGGGGTCCATCCTACTATTAATTTTGCTCTCGTTCCTGTGAGACTCTGAGTCACCTAACGATAATTGAAAACCCACGCCAACCCTTGAGGGGTTGCCTCGTGAACGGTATAGGTTGAGAAGTTCGGGCTTTGATAATATGAATTTAGCAGTATTTACTTGTGTCTGTGACGTCACGTACAAACAAATATAAAGCTTGGATGGAAAACAATTCCCCACCCACAAATCATATTTTACTAGGAGGATTCCAACCGCGTTATCGATTTCGTCAAAAACAATCAAAAGAGGGTGTGAATTTTGTTTTGATTGCTGTCTGCTGTCTGTATTCTGTTTAATTGTCTACTGTTTGTCTGATGTCTGTATTTTGTCTTACGTATTTGGTTATGCCAGATTTCTGTCTGCTGCCTGTATTTTGTCTCGTGTATTTCTTGATGTGTGTTATCTGTATTTTGTCTCGTGTATTTCTTGATGTGTGTTATCTGTATTTTGTCTCGTGTATTTCTTGATGTGTGTTATCTGTATTTTGTCTCGTGTATTTCTTGATGTGTGTTATCTGTATTTTGTCTCGTGTATTTCTTGATGTGTGTTATCTGTATTTTGTCTCGTGTATTTCTTGATGTGTGTTATCTGTATTTTGTCTCGTGTATTTCTTGATGTGTGTTATCTGTATTTTGTCTCGTGTATTTCTTGATGTGTGTTATCTGTATTTTGTCTCGTGTATTTCTTGATGTGTGTTATCTGTATTTTGTCTCGTGTATTTCTTGATGTGTGTTATCTGTATTTTGTCTCGTGTATTTCTTGATGTGTGTTATCTGTATTTTGTCTCGTGTATTTCTTGATGTGTGTTATCTGTATTTTGTCTCGTGTATTTCTTGATGTGTGTTATCTGTATTTTGTCTCGTGTATTTCTTGATGTGTGTTATCTGTATTTTGTCTCGTGTATTTCTTGATGTGTGTTATCTGTATTTTGTCTCGTGTATTTCTTGATGTGTGTTATCTGTATTTTGTCTCGTGTATTTCTTGATGTGTGTTATCTGTATTTTGTCTCGTGTATTTCTTGATGTGTGTTATCTGTATTTTGTCTCGTGTATTTCTTGATGTGTGTTATCTGTATTTTGTCTCGTGTATTTCTTGATGTGTGTTATCTGTATTTTGTCTCGTGTATTTCTTGATGTGTGTTATCTGTATTTTGTCTCGTGTATTTCTTGATGTGTGTTATCTGTATTTTGTCTCGTGTATTTCTTTATGTGTGTTATCTGTATTTTGTCTCGTGTATTTCTTGATGTGTGTTATCTGTATTTTGTCTCGTGTATTTCTTGATGTGTGTTATCTGTATTTTGTCTCGTGTATTTCTTGATGTGTGTTATCTGTATTTTGTCTCGTGTATTTCTTGATGTGTGTTATCTGTATTTTGTCTCGTGTATTTCTTGATGTGTGTTATCTGTATTTTGTCTCGTGTATTTCTTGATGTGTGTTATCTGTATTTTGTCTCGTGTATTTCTTGATGTGTGTTATCTGTATTTTTTCTCGTGTATTTCTTGATGTGTGTTATCTGTATTTTGTCTCGTGTATTTCTTGATGTGTGTTATCTGTATTTTGTCTCGTGTATTTCTTGATGTGTGTTATCTGTATTTTGTCTCGTGTATTTCTTGATGTGTGTTATCTGTATTTTGTCTCGTGTATTTCTTGATGTGTGTTATCTGTATTTTGTCTCGTTTATGTAAAGTGTATAACAATAAGAATTAACCCATTTTTAAATCATTTATTTTAGAATAAATTTGTTTTCTAATTTCCTAAATTCCCAAAGTTATTACTTTCATTTATCTTCGCAGGCAACATAAATAAATAGAGTGGAGTTACTTCTACTTTTTCTTCTTCTTCTTCTTCTTCTTCGTCAAATTTGTAGTCATATTTATAGTCATATTTATAGTCATATTTGGGTCCCTGCTTCTACAGCTCATGCATTGGCTTGGCTTTGCTTCGTTCGTTCTCAATCTCACGCTGCCAAACCCTGACATGGGCCTAAGAATAAAAATGAAGTCCAGAGAACATAATGCGTTGTGTCGTAGTATTTGCACATTTCGATCCAACACTTCCGACTTTAGCAAGCATTTTTTTAGTACCGGGTAAGCATTCCCTCTTAGTTCCCTTCTCCTTAGCCAGTCTGCTCTGTTGCAGCCTGTGATCCAGGATCACCGCTAGGAGGTGTAGAAGGGTCTTGGCAGCTCTGGTTCGCTGGCCCCCGACACTAGCAGTCAGCTATGGGTCGCTGACCGCTGCAGCTCATGCGCTGCTCAGCATCTTAATCCCAGCTCATGAACTGATTATCATCCAAATAGATGGAGTTACAAATGCGACAGTTTCTCAACACAGTGAGGTTAATGTCGTAGTTGTGAGACATTTCAAGCTTTTTCGGGTCCTCGTTCGCCATCATACTCGAACACCATTCACTCTAACATACTCTTGTATGTGACTGTCTTTATAAGTCCGGCTGCGTTGCATGGTATTCTGCCCAGGGGTAGATAGTTATGTAGGCCACTTTGGTAACAAGACCCGTCGCTGTAACCACCCATTAACGCGATTAGTGGTGGCTAAGTCTGAGGCTGCATGCAATGAGAATGATTTCTTTCCGATTTGTCCTAACTAGACGGTGCGCGGATACAATTAGGGGCAGGACTGCGTCTATGGCCCACTTAAAGCGGATGGGTGGAGGCGTCCCCAGCAAGGCTGGGTACATGACCAAATAAGGACAAACGGCGGCAGTTTATTATGGTGAAAGTGCTTTCGAGATTTGTCCGTCGGTGACATTGTCCGTGACTCGGTCATGCCTGTGGATCCAAATAATGCGCTTGTGACTGGACATCATGTGTAGGACTTGAATGCGCTGTTGGTAGCTCTGCAGAATGGTTCATGTTTTGGAACCGAACCGCAGAATAGCGACCAATCAGGTTATGTAAATTCATAGCTTTATTTCCAGTGAAAGACCTGACTGGGTCCAGACTCGATGCATCGTTGCTTCTGTTCCAGCACATTTATTTTATAGGGACTTATTGTGGCGCCAATATCTTTACACGACTGGGAAAAGGGATTAATCAAGCTCTGAAGCTCGTGTTGACTGCGGGTGACAATAGCTGCATCATTAGCGGATAGGAAGATCTTGCTGGTGAACTCTCATATCTTTGCTAAAGCATTAAGCTTTGCAAGATTAACCAGTCGACCATCCGACCTAATGTAAAGACAAATTAAAGGAATGACGTACATATCAGACATGCTTACGAAACAAATTAAAAAAATTAGCTGGAAATGCAATAAAAAAAAATACATATATAACAAATGTATGTGTATCGCTCAATCGAAGACGTTAAAGGTGTTTCAACCGTGATTAAGGGTTCTCACGAAAAATAGCAAACGATTTTCAACAGGAGACTGCTATCGCCAGAGGTGTAAGATCATATTTCTGTCACTTGTAGTAGGTTTGATGGAAGTAATTCTTACATTATCTATTTTATAATTACGTTTCTAAACATTTATTGGTCAACACCTGATATTTCATTGACGTTTCAGACTTCATCGAAGGAAAGAAAGTAGATAGTCATGTAATCATGTAGAACATTGAAGTGGCTTGACTTCGTTCGTTCTCAATCTCCCGATACCTAACCCTGAAATGGGCCTACGTAGCAGAATGTAGTCAGAAGAACGGAATGCGTTGTGTTGTAGTTTACAGCTTGACTGTCGCATTTGCATCTTTCAGTCTGATACATCCGACTTAAGAAGACATTTTTGGGAACCCGATTAGCCTTCCCTCTTCGATCCCTTCTTATCAGTTAGTCTGCTCTGTTGTAGTCTGTTTTCCAGGATCACTTCGTGGAAGTGGAGAAGGGATTTGAAAGATCTGGTTCGCTTGCCCTGATGCTAGCAGTCAGCTCTGGTTCGCCGGCCCTGATGCTAGCAGTCAGCTCTGGTTCGCTTGCCCTGATGCTAGCAGTCAGCTCTGGTTCGCTTGCCCTGATGCTAGCAGTCAGCTCTGGTTCGCTTGCCCTGATGCTAGCAGTCAGCTCTGGTTCGCCGGCCCTGATGCTAGCAGTCAGCTCTGGTTCGCTGACCCTGGTGCTCGCAGTCATCTCTGGTTCGCTTGCCCTGATGCTAGCAGTCAGCTCTGGTTCGCTTGCCCTGATGCTAGCAGTCAGCTCTGGTTCGCTTGCCCTGATGCTAGCAGTCAGCTCTGGTTCGCCGGCCCTGATGCTAGCAGTCAGCTCTGGTTCGCTGACCCTGGTGCTAGCAGTCAGCTCTGGTTCGCTTGCCCTGATGCTAGCAGTCAGCTCTGGTTTGCTTGCGCTGATGCTAGCAGTCAGCTCTGGTTCGCTTGCCCTGATGCTAGCAGTCAGCTCTGGTTCGCTTGCCCTGATGCTAGCAGTCAGCTCTGGTTCGCTTGCCCTGATGCTAGCAGTCAGCTCTGGTTCGCTTGCCCTGATGCTAGCAGTCAGCTCTGGTTCGCCGGCCCTGAGGCTAGCAGCTCTGGTTCGCTGACCCTGGTGCTAGCAATCAGTTATGGGTCGGGTTGGAGACCACTGCAGCTCATTAACTGCCGAGCATCATGATCTAACTGAACGTCAATGCTTTCCCATCTGGAGGATCTGGGAAGGAAGACTAACTCTGTTCAGACACAACATACTGAACAGACATGTAACTCAGGGTCAAAATATACTGTCCCAGATCGTCACCTCGGCTTTCTCGTAACCCTCCATGGAAACCGGCTGTTGTATGGCAATCTGACTAACAAGATAGCAGATTGACGCAATCCCCGTAATAGTGAACGACACGCAGATGAAGCCAAGCAAAGCACAACTGCATGAAGGACACCGGTCCACCATCATCAGCACGCTCGGGATGTGAGGAAAGCTACAGCAACCCGTGACTTAACGTCGGTTTCAGAGCTCATAAAAATAGTAATCCTACACATTGTGAGCATTCAACTACAACAACTGAACGACCGAAGAGAGTTGTGCATGGTGCCAACGAACTCATAATGTAAAACAAGTTGTTACAGAAACCACCAACAGCCGATGCTTGCAATACACTTTGGGGCAATGTACCTAAAGGATGCCATCTGTAGTAGTAGCCCTGTACTCCAGTGGGATTGGATAAGAGGCAAGAACATACTTGAGCACTTTGATTTGATAGTGGAGAAATTTGAAATTAGAGAGGTTTGAGAATTAAAATATTTCAGAATATAGAGATTTGAAATTAGAAAAGTATGAGAATACACATATTTAAGAATGGAGAGATTTGAAATTTGAGAGATTAGAGAATATAAATATTTCAGAATAGAGAGGTTTGAAATTAAAGATATACATAATTCAGAAAAGCGAGATTGAAAAATTAGAGAGGTTAGAGAATAAAAATATTTAAGAATGGAGAGATTTGAAACTAGAGAGGTAAGAGAATAAAAATATTTAAGAATAGAGAGATTTGAAATTAGAGAGGTATGAGAATACACATATTTCAGAATAGAGAGATTTAAAATTAGAGAGGTTGGATAATAAAAATATGTCTTAATGGAGAGATTTAAAATTAGAGAGGTTTGAGAATACAAATATTTAAGAATGGAGAGATTTGAAATTAGAGCAGTTTGAGAATAAAAATATTTCAGAATGGAGAGATTTGAGAATATAGAGATTTAAGAAGATGGAGATTTGAAAATATGCCAAGTGGTCCGCCGGAGTCTTTGTGTAGGACAAGGACAAGAATAGCACCACTGTCCCACAGAGAGCATGTCGTAAGAGGCGACTAACTGTCTGGCATCGCATAACACTGTTAGGAGGTTTGTTAAGAGCAGTATATATTGCGCCTAACGGGCTGCGAGTCTACTTTGCTCAAGTGTTTAAGTTTATTCAGATGGACTCGCACATCGATTAACCACTTTCGGCGGAGGTTTTCCCAACGCAGCGGAGTAATAAGCTGCTCGAGCCTAGCCCGCTAGATTGAAAATATTGCCCCCGGCTACATCCAGCTCACTCAGAGCTGGGACCTGTACAGGGGCATCTCACCCTGCAGATGTAGAGGTCGACTAAGACTAGAAGATTTGACAATAGCGAAATTTGATAATAGAGATTTGAGACTAGAGCGACTTGATAATAGAGAAATGTGAGATTAGAGAGACTTGATAATAGAGAGATTTGAGACTGGAGAGACTTGATAATAGAGAGATTTTAGACTAGAGAGACTTGATAATAGAGAGATTTTAGACTAGAGAGACTTGATAATAGAGAGATTTGAGACTAGAGAGACTTGATAATAGAGAGATTTGAGACTAGAGAGACTTGATAATAGAGAGATTTGAGACTAGAGAGACTTGATAATAGAGAGATTTGAGACTAGAGAGACTTGATAATAGAGAGATTTGAGACTAGAGAGACTTGATAATAGAGAGATTTGAGAATAGATAGATTTGATAATAGCAAAATAGGATTGTCAGGGAATATGATCCTTCCTCTAAGTCCCTGGTTCAAATCCTTGACAACTTCAATTTTTTTTTCTTCTAATTTTTGTGTTCAAAATTTGATTTAAACTTTCATTTATAGTACAGTTCATTGTTCTTATTTCTAACATAGAGTTTTTGATTGCTAAGTGATAAAATTTGCCTTTATATTTTTGCTGCTTTCAGTGGAGTTCCACGGTTAAGGGCAAGTTAGTGTTGAAAGGAGAGCCCCATAGCGCAGTGGTTAGCGCTCTGGCTTCGTATCTGAGTGGTCCTGGGATCATTCCCCAGCTGAGGCGGTATTGTTTTTTTCAGACAGCAATGGACCCCGAGTCGACCCAGCCTTAAATGGGTAACGGTTCAGTCCGGGAAGTAAAAGCGGCGAGGGAGAGGAGAAGGCTACCGCAGTCATACAGCCGAGCCTTTGATTTGTGAGATCGCTAACACCCCACACCCTTACGGCAGTAATGCTGTGGGCTACTTTACTTTACTTTTAGTGTTAAAAATATGCAGTCTTTACCCCCACGTCACAAAGTTGGGCTGATTTTCAAATCAGTGTTGACAAATACAATCTTATATCCCGGAGAGAATTTCGTGTTGGACGATCACGATTGACAATAAATCAGACAGCAGTAGTGTGAGCGTGTAGGTCTAGATTTTTTCCTCCTTCTTTGGCCTTATTTTGTTTATTTTCCAAGAGGTTATTCTTTGATTATTGTTACTTTCATATTTGTGAATATTTTTGCTTCATAATATTTTTGATAATTTGTCTGGTTTTGTTCGCGTTGATCTACAGTCTTGGTTTGACAACTACATATGTTAGTGTGTATATCTTTCTCTTCATGTCTTGGCTTGACAACTACATCTGTTAGTGTGTAAATCTTTCTCTTCATGTCTTGGCTTGACAACTACCTCTGTTAGTGTGTATATCTTTCTCTGCATGTCTTGGTTTGACAGCTACACCTGTTAGTTTGTCTATCCCTGCATGTCTTGGTTTGACAGCTACACCTGTTAGTTTGTCTATCTTTTCCTGCATGTCTTGGTTTCACAGCTACACTTGTTAGTTAGTCTATCTTTCTCTGCATGTCTTGGTTTGACAGATACACCTGTTAGTTTTTCTATCTTTCACTGCATGTCTTGGTTTGACAGCTACACTTGTTAGTTTGTCTATCTTTCACTGCACGTCTTGGTTTGACAGCTACGGCTGTTAGTTGGTCTATCTTTCCCTGCATGTCTTGGTTTGACAGCTACACCTGTTAGTTTGTCTATCCATGCATGTCGATGTTTGTGTGATTACAAATAATGATGAAATCCAAAATCTGGATGATCTAGTCCTTTATCATCATCCCGTCTGAAATAATATGCCAGTTTTTTACTACAAGTATTTTTCTGTGATTCCCGAAGACCTTGAACCGGAATGCAGAAGTGAGCAAACATAAATCAGAATTAATCCGCACCATCATGAATAAACTCACGCGCAGTAAAACATGTTTTGGGAAGCAAATTAACATTACTTTTGTTCCTGTTGTGAGAATTGTGTGCAGATCAATATCCTATTTTGTTTATTAGCTTTGTCTTTTACTTGGCCAAGATTTATTACATGAATCAATTATCGTCTCCCAAAAGTGGCTAGACATCTTTGGATCGGCTATCTAGATGAGACGTAACACGGGAGATATTAATCCGCCGGACTATATCACTTCAGCCAACCCATCCGCTTCTTTCTTTTCTATGCATTTCTTGGACTGCTTGTTCTGTTGTGCGAATTGCTTTTCTAGCTTTTTAGATACAGTATATGTATTCTGATTCTGTGCCAAACATGGCCTATGATCAATGCGCGTGAGAGCAGAATTTCAATATGTGAAAGGAACTGTTTGCAAAAGGTAATCGGTTTTACCAGAAAAGACAGAATACGAAACGAAGATATTTCAAAGTGTGGTCGGCACTACGTCATGACCAGAGTATTGTTCCATCTGGGACGGCCATGTTAGGTGGACACGCCCCCGTCATCTTCTACTGATGACTTACAACGCTGACAGATCTGGCTACAGAGCAAGCGGGTGGCACCGAAGCAGGTGGATAGATGACATTATAGTGATTATGCAACGACACGGACTATCATCGACCGACTCAGCGAACCTACCACAGGACAGAAGACTTCACCTTCCCATGCAGCGCTCAACGGCATAAGTGGAAAGGAAACTAACCCCTCCACAAATCTACATCCAACCTGCTCGACCAGCCGACCCTCACGACTGCCATTTGTAAGAATAAATAACTCATTCGAAGGCCATTGCTTTCTTTTCAAATTTTAAAACAAAAATCCTGTAAGACCTTCTGTAGACTAGAAATAATTGCTAAAGGATGCATTGTACCAGTTCTCAGTCTTGGTGTGTGTTGTGACCAGTTCTCTCTCTCTCTCTCTCTCTCTCTCTCTCTCTCTCTCTCGGTAACCGATTTACAGTAGGGTAGACTGAACGTGTCGGTATTGAGAAGCTAGCCTTGTGCCTTTGCCATGCGATGCAACCGTTCGGTAAACTCTTTTAATGAGAGAGTAGATTGCGAATTCGGTATCAGTCCTGTAACCTAGAAGGTCGTTGAGGCACCGTTATTGCAGTTTGTAAAACCAGTTCCCGCCTTACGTCTAGATTTTCGTCAGGGTATTAGTTTTAGCTACAGGCCTTCCCGTCCACTCTTTTATATTGTCCTCACATCTCTTTTTGGTCTCCCTCTTCCACGCTTCCCAGGCACAGTGCCTTGCGTGACGGTCTTGGTCAGCCCCACTGATCGTGATAAATGTCCTTACCATGTCAATTTTCGTGTTTTTCTTTCTATAGTCAATAGTTTTTATATTGACCTATCTTCTTCCTAACAATTTCAAGAACACACTCGTTTGTAACACGATCCAGATATGAGATGCCAAGAATTCTTTGCAAGCATCTCATTTCCATTACGCAAATTGTACGTTCTAGTGCAGCCGTCAGAGTCCAAGTCTCACACGCGTAGAGGTATACCGAGGTGACTATTAGATACATTAAAGTCAGCTTCGATTTCAGGCTAATGTTCTTGTCTTTCCAGATTATTCACAGTCTGGTCAGGGCGACCATGACCATCGCTGTTCTTGACTGGATCTCCGCTCTAGACCCCTCCGCATTCATTTCTGCTCCCAGATATTTTAACCACGCAACACTTTCCATAGGTTCACCTTTGGCCATAATCGGGTTTTAAATAGCCTCTGGGTCTTTGACGTGATCGCACTCTTCTCTGCACTGATTTCCATTGTAAATTATCAACTTCAAAAAAGGTAAGAAAAAATATAAAAATTACAGCATTAACAACCTCCCATGCTGACGCTCGCCAGCACTTCTCTTCAAAGTGTCGCAGAAAAATAGATATCAAATATCATAAAGCAGTGTTGAGTATTAGATTATTGATTTTCATAGTGGACTGTGCTGACTGGGGGGTCTACAATCACGGATCTGCTGTAGGTCCTGCTACTAATCAGTTCACATTTAATTTACTCGCTCATCTATTTTCTGTTCTGGTCTTGTTAGTTTCCAGGTCGACAACATACGTTATCTAGAGAGACCAGATCATGTGCCAGTTCCAGCTGGAATTAGGAGTTGTTTGAATGGGTTAGACGTATCCAGGTCCCGCCAGAGTCAATCGCCGTTTCGAAACTGGGTCGACCAATAAACGAGGGGTTAGGTAGAAGACTTTATCTGGTACAGGGTAGGTGTCAGAACTGACTACTCTGTCGTCAGACTTGACAAGGATACGGGTTGGTGATAACGAATACTCACACGAACGGCTACCACATTAAAAATAACAGTAGCTAGTGGATAGACAACTTACAACATTTTAAATGGGATAGATCCAAATTGGAGTGTTGGCTAAACTAGCCAACTCACAGAAGACCATCGGACAGACATATTTGTTGACACTATAAAATACACTGCTACAATGTTTCCAGTTTCATTTTTCGTAGCTTATCCAAACAATGTTTCCAGTTTCATTTTTCGTACCTTATCCAAACAATGTTTCCAGTTTCATTTTTCGTACCTTATCCAAACAATGTTTCCAGTTTCATTTTTCGTAGCTTATCAAAACAATGTTTCCAGTTTCATTTTTCGTACCTTATCCAAACAATGTTTCCAGTTTCATTTTTCGTACCTTATCCAAACAATGTTTCCAGTTTCATTTTTCGTAGCTTATCCAAACAATGTTTCCAGTTTCATTTTTCGTAGCTTATCCAAACAGTGTTTCCAGTTTCATTTTTCGTAGCTTATCCAAACAGTGTTTCCAGTTTCATTTTTCGTAGCTTATCCAAACAAAGTTTCCGGTTTCATTTTTCGTAGCTTATCCAAACAGTGTTTCCAGTTTCATTTTTCGTAGCTTATCCAAACAGTGTTTCCAGTTTCATTTTTCGTAGCTTATCCAAACAGTGTTTTCAGTTTCATTTTTCGTAGCCTATCCAAACAATGTTGCCAGTTTCCTGATTCGTTTGTAGAAAAGCATGTGCTAGAAGATGTCATCATCATCAGGTGCGCTGCCGGTTGGCGTTGACCTCCATCCATGTCTATCACGTGTGTCGTTTACCAAATCTGTTGTTGATTATCGCACACGCCATTCTCTCAGGCTGTCCAGCATCTTCTCTCTCTGTCTTCCTCTGTATCTCTTTCCTGCTATCTCTCCCGTTGTCACAACATGATCTAAGCCGCCTCTTCCCATAACATGCCTAAAAAAAGGTTGACTGTCTTGCGTCTTGCTTTGATCCTTACAATAAGTTGTCTTTGTGTTTGTCCCTCCTCGAGTACTGTATCATGAGTTTTCTTTGCAGTCCATGGAATCGGCAGCATTCTTCTGTAAAACCACATCTCCGTTGTTTCCTAAGATCTAAGCGTTTGCTTGCTAATTGTCCATGATTCACTGCCAGATATCTGCTAGCAGACATATTCTTCTTTAAATGTTGTTTCTTAACTATTGACAATGTCCTTTGACACAGCTGGGTTTTTTCCTCTTTGCATCCAGGATCTTTGGTCATGCTATATGTGCAGGCGAGTGGACATGATGAAGTCTCTAGTCTTCACTGGGTCGGAACGGCTGCCTCACAATTTTTGACTCGTCTCTGCACCCTTTGGCCAGGTCTGGTATATCATTTCCCTATAAAGTGGGACATCGCTGTAATTTAACGAGCTTAGTACTTTAATGCAACCTCTACACCTCACGGTAGAAGAGGAGCGACTAAGTAAGTAAGTACTTTAATGTCGTTGTAGGTTGTATTCTTGCACAGCATAAACATACCAAAGAAAGTGTGTTTTCCCTTCTCATTAAAAAACAATTAATCATCAGCTCTTATTCTATTTGCCATTTTCCACTGACGCTGGAGTCACTAATATAGTTGGCGTCTTTTAGGAAGGCTGTCCCATGGCACTCTTTATGGTTTTGCAGTTGTGGTTTCGGTAGGACCTCTACACCTCACGGTAGAAGAGGAGCGACTAAGTAAGTAAGGTTTTGGTAGGAATTTGTTTTGCACGTTGTTCAGCAGTAATTTTATCAATGCCAAAAACACATTCACTGGTATTTCATACGCTTAAACTGTTGGACAGACACTATCTCTATCTGTTGTGGCCTGTGCAAAGTCTAAAATGAATATATGCTCACCTGTTGATCTGGTAATATGCGTGTTTTAGTTATTGAACTATTGTAGACTATTATGGACTGTTTCCTATTTGTTCCTGTATCTGAGGGGGCGGTAGCCGAAGGGGCATTGGGTGTGGTGGGAGGATGTATGTAGGCTAATAATAGAACTGGGTGCCCTCAGAGACAGAAAAACGTTACACAAGTCTGATCTACACAGTTGAGATAAGTCTCGACCACTAAATGTATTTAGACAGATCTGAACCTTACAATAAACTGCTCGACCACTTACTGTATTTAGACAGATCTGAACCAAACAATAAACTGCTCGACCACTTACTGTGTTTAGAAAGATCTGAACCTAAAAATAAACTGCTCGACCACTTACTGTATTTAGACAGATCTGAATCCAACAACAAACTGCTCGACCACTTACTGTATTTAGACAGATCTGAACCCAACAACAAACTGCTCGACCACTTACTGTATTTAGACAGATCTGAACCCAACAACAAAATGCTCGACCACTTACTGTATTTAGACAGATCTGAATCCAACAACAAACTGCTCGACCACTTATTGTATTTACACAGATCTGAACCTAACAATAAACTGCTCGACAACTTACTGTATTTAGACAGATCTGAACCAAACAATAAACTGTTCCACCACTTACTGTATTTAGACAGATCTGAACCCACCAACAAACTGCTCGACCACTTACTGTATTTAGACAGATCTGAACCCAACAACAAAATGCTCGACCACTTACTGTATTTAGACAGATCTGAACCTAACAATAAACTGCTCGACCACTTACTGTATTTAGACAGATCTGAACCTAACAATAAACTGCTCGACCACTTACTGTATTTAGACAGATCTAAACCTAACAATAAACTTCGCGACCACTTACTGTATTTAGACAGAACTGAACCCAACAACAAAATGCTCGACCACTTACTGTATTTAGACAGATCTGAACCCAACAACAAAATGCTCGACCACTTACTGTATTTAGACAGATCTGAACCCAACAACAAACTGCTCGGCCACTTACTGTATTTAGATAGATCTGAATCCAACAACAAACTGCTCGACCAATTACTGTATTTAGATCTGAACCCAACAACAAACTGGTCGACCACTTACTGTGTTTAGACAGATCTTAATCCAACAACAAACTGCTCGACCACTTACTGTATTTAGACAGATCTGAACCAAACAATAAACCGCTCGACCACTTACTGTATTTAGACAGATCTGAACCCAACAACAAAATGCTCAACCACTTACTGTATTTAGACAGATCTGAACCCAACAACAAAATGCTCGACTACTTACTGTATTTAGACAGATCTGAACCCAACAACAAACTGCTCGGCCACTTACTGTATTTAGACAGATCTGAATCCAACAACAAACTGCTCGACCAACTACTGTATTTAGATCTGAACCCAACAACAAACTGCTCTACCAATTACTGTATTTAGACAGGTCTGAACAAAACAATAAACTGCTCGGCCACTTACTGTATTTAGACAGATCTGAACCCAACAACAAACTGCTCGACCACTTACTGTATTTAGACAGATCTGAATCCAACAACAAACTGCTCGACCACTTACTGTATTTAGACACATCTGAACCCAACAACAAAATGCTCGACCACTTACTGTATTCAGACAGATCTGAACCTAACAATAAACTGCTCGACCACATACTGTATTTAGACAGATCTGAACCTAACAATAAACTGCTCGACCACTTACTGTATTTAGACAGATCTGAACCTAACAATAAACTTCTCGACCACTTACTGTATGTAGACAGATCTGAACCCAACAACAAAATGCTCGACCACTTACTGTATTTAGACAGATCTGAACCGAACAACAAAATGCTCGACCACTTACTGTATTTAGACAGATCTGAATCCAACAACAAACTGCTCGGCCACTTACTGTATTTAGACAGATCTGAATCCAACAAAAAACTGCTCGACCAATTACTGTATTTAGACAGATCTGAACCCAACAACAAACTGCTCGACCAATTACTGTATTTAGACAGATCTGAACCCAACAATAAACTGCTCAACCACTTACTGTATTTAGACAGATCTGAACCCCACAACAAACTGCTCGACCACTTACTGTATTTAGACAGATCTGAATCCAACAACAAAATGCTCGACCACTTACTGTATTTAGACAGATCTGAACCAATCAACAAACTGCTCGGCCACTTACTGTATTTAGAAAGATCTGAATCCAAAAACAAACTGCTCGACCAATTACTGTATTTAGACAGTTCTGAACCCAATAACAAACTGCTCGACCAATTACTGTATTTAAAAAGATCTGAACCCAACAATAAACTGCTCAACAACTTACTGTATTTAGACAGATCTGAACCCAACAACAAACTGCTCGACCACTTACTGTATTTAGACAGATCTGAATCCAACAACAAACTGCTCGACCACTTACTATATTTAGATAGATCTGAACCTAACAATAAACTGCTCGACCACTTACTGTATTTAGACAGATCTGAACCTAACAATAATCTGCTCGACCACTTACTGTATTTAGACAGATCTGAACCTAACAACAAAATGCTCGACCACTTACTGTATTTAGACAGATCTGAACCCAACAACAAATTTGTCGACCACTTACTGTGTTTAGACAGATCTGAACCCAACAACAAACTGCTCGACCACTTACTGTATTTAGACAGATCTGAACCCAACTACAAAATGCTCGACCACTTACTGTATTTAGACAGATCTGAATCTAACAATAATCTGCTCGACCACTTACTGTATTTAGACAGATCTGAACCTAACAATAAACTGCTCGACCACTTACTGTATTTAGACAGATCTGAACCCAACAACAAATTGTTCGACCACTTACTGTATTTAGACAGATCTGAATCCAACAACAAACTGCTCGACCAATTACTGTATTTAGATCTGAACCCAACAACAAACTGGTCGACCACTTACTGTGTTTAGACAGATCTTAATCCAACAACAAACTGCTCGACCACTTACTGTATTTAGACAGATCTGAACAAAACAATAAACTGCTCGACCACTTACTGTATTTAGACAGATCTGAACCCAACAACAAAATGCTCGACCACTTACTGTATTTAGACAGATCTGAACCCAACAACAAAATGCTCGACTACTTACTGTAATTAGACAGATCTGAACCCAACAACAAACTGCTCGGCCACTTACTGTATTTAGACAGATCTGAATCCAACAACAAACTGCTCGACCAACTACTGTATTTAGATCTGAACCCAACAACAAACTGCTCGACCAATTACTGTATTTAGACAGGTCTGAACCAAACAATAAACTGCTCGACCACTTACTGTATTTAGACAGATCTGAACCGAACAACAAACTGCTCCACCACTTACTGTATTTATACAGATCTGAATCCAACAACAAACTGCTCGAACACTTACTGTATTTAGACAGATCTGAATCCAACAACAAAATGCTCGACCACTTACTGTATTTAGACAGATTTGAATCCAACAACAAACTGCTCGACCAATTCCTGTATTTAGACAGATCTGAACCCAATAACAAACTGCTCGACCAATTACTGTATTTAGAAAGATCTGAACCCAACAATAAACTGCTCAACAACTTACTGTATTTAGACAGATCTGAACCCAACAACAAACTGCTCGACCACTTACTGTATTTAGACAGATCTGAACCTAACAATAAACTGCTCGACCACTTACTGTATTTAGACAGATCTGAACCCAACTACAAAATGCTCGACCACTTACTGTATTTAGACAGATCTGAATCTAACAATAAACTGCTCGACCACTTACTGTATTTAGACAGATCTGAACCTAACAATAAACTGCTCGACCACTTACTGTATTTAGACAGATCTGAACTCAACAACAAATTGTTCGACCACTTACTGTATTTAGACAGATCTGAACCCAACAACAAACGGCTCGGCCACTTACTGTATTTAGACAGATCTGAATCCAACAACAAACTGCTCGACCAATTACTGTATTTAGATCTGAACCCAACAACAAACTGGTCGACCACTTACTGTGTTTAGACAGATCTTAATCCAACAACAAACTGCTCGACCACTTACTGTATTTAGACAGATCTGAACCAAACAATAAACTGCTCGACCACTTACTGTATTTAGACAGATCTGAACCCAACAACAAAATGCTCAACCACTTACTGTATTTAGACAGATCTGAACCAATCAACAAAATGCTCGACTACTTACTGTATTTAGACAGATCTGAACCCAACAACAAACTGCTCGGCCACTTACTGTATTTAGACAGATCTGAATCCAACAACAAACTGCTCGACCAACTACTGTATTTATATCTGAACCCAACAACAAACTGCTCGACCAATTACTGTATTTAGACAGTTCTGAACCAAACAATAAACTGCTCGTCCACTTACTGTATTTAGACAGATCTGAACCCAACGACAAACTGCTCGACCACTTACTGTATTTAGACAGATCTGAATCCAACAACAAACTGCTCGACCACTTACTGTATTTAGACACATCTGAACCCAACAACAAAATGCTCGACCACTTACTGTATTTAGACAGATCTGAACCTAACAATAAACTGCTCGACCACCTACTGTATTTAGACAGATCTGAACCCAACAACAAACTGCTCGACCACTTACTGTATTTAGACAGATCTGAACCTAACAATAAACTTCTCGACCACTTACTGTATTTAGACAGATCTGAACCCAACAACAAAATGCTCGACCACTTACTGTATTTAGACAGATCTGAACCCAACAATAAACTGCTCGACCACTTACTGTATTTAGACAGATCTGAACCTAACAATAAACTGCTCGACCACTTACTGTATTTAGACAGATCTGAACCCAACAACAAATTGTTCGACCACTTACTGTATTTAGACAGATCTGAACCCAACAACAAACGGCTCGGCCACTTACTGTATTTAGACAGATCTGAATCCAACAACAAACTGCTCGACCAATTACTGTATTTAGATATGAACCCAACAACAAACTGGTCGACCACTTACTGTGTTTAGACAGATCTTAATCCAACAACAAACTGCTCGACCACTTACTGTATTTAGACAGATCTGAACCAAACAATAAACTGCTCGACCACTTACTGTATTTAGACAGATCTGAACCCAACAACAAAATGCTCAACCACTTACTGTATTTAGACAGATCTGAACCCAACAACAAAATGCTCGACTACTTACTGTATTTAGACAGATCTGAACCCAACAACAAACTGCTCGGCCACTTACTGTATTTAGACAGATCTGAATCCAACAACAAACTGCTCGACCAACTACTGTATTTAGATCTGAACCAAACAACAAACTGCTCGACCAATTACTGTATTTAGACAGGTCTGAACCAAACAATAAACTGCTCGGCCACTTACTGTATTTAGACAGATCTGAACCCAACAACAAACTGCTCGACCACTTACTGTATTTAGACAGATCTGAATCCAACAACAAACTGCTCGACCACTTACTGTATTTAGACACATCTGAACCCAACAACAAAATGCTCGACCACTTACTGTATTTAGACAGATCTGAACCTAACAATAAACTGCTCGACCACCTACTGTATTTAGACAGATCTGAACCTAACAATAAACTGCTCGACCACTTACTGTATTTAGACAGATCTGAACCTAACAATAAACTTCTCGACCACTTACTGTATTTAGACAGATCTGAACCCAACAACAAAATGCTCGACCACTTACTGTATTTAGACAGATCTGAACACAACAACAAAATGCTCGACCACTTACTGTATTTAGACAGATCTGAATCCAACAACAAACTGCTCGGCCACTTACTGTATTTAGACAGATCTGAATCCAACAAAAAACTGCTCGACCAATTACTGTATTTAGACAGATCTGAACCCAACAACAAACTGCTCGACCAATTACTGTATTTAGACAGATCTGAACCCAACAATAAACTGCTCAACCACTTACTGTATTTAGACAGATCTGAACCCAACAACAAACTGCTCGACCACTTACTGTATTTAGACAGATCTGAATCCAACAACAAAATGCTCGACCACTTACTGTATTTAGACAGATCTGAACCAATCAACAAACTGCTCAGCCACTTACTGTATTTAGAAAGATCTGAATCCAACAACAAACTGCTCGACCAATTACTGTATTTAGACAGTTTTGAACCCAATAACAAACTGCTCGACCAATTACTGTATTTAAAAAGATCTGAACCCAACAATAAACTGCTCAACAACTTACTGTATTTAGACAGATCTGAACCCAACAACAAACTGCTCGACCACTTACTGTATTTAGACAGATCTGAATCCAACAACAAACTGCTCGACCACTTACTGTATTTAGACAGATCTGAACCTAACAATAATCTGCTCGACCACTTACTGTATTTAGACAGATCTGAACCCAACAACAAAATGCTCAACCACTTACTGTATTTAGACAGATCTGAACCAATCAACAAAATGCTCGACTACTTACTGTATTTAGACAGATCTGAACCCAACAACAAACTGCTCGGCCACTTACTGTATTTAGACAGATCTGAATCCAACAACAAACTGCTCGACCAACTACTGTATTTATATCTGAACCCAACAACAAACTGCTCGACCAATTACTGTATTTAGACAGTTCTGAACCAAACAATAAACTGCTCGTCCACTTACTGTATTTAGACAGATCTGAACCCAACGACAAACTGCTCGACCACTTACTGTATTTAGACAGATCTGAATCCAACAACAAACTGCTCGACCACTTACTGTATTTAGACACATCTGAACCCAACAACAAAATGCTCGACCACTTACTGTATTTAGACAGATCTGAACCTAACAATAAACTGCTCGACCACCTACTGTATTTAGACAGATCTGAACCCAACAACAAACTGCTCGACCACTTACTGTATTTAGACAGATCTGAACCTAACAATAAACTTCTCGACCACTTACTGTATTTAGACAGATCTGAACCCAACAACAAAATGCTCGACCACTTACTGTATTTAGACAGATCTGAACCCAACAATAAACTGCTCGACCACTTACTGTATTTAGACAGATCTGAACCTAACAATAAACTGCTCGACCACTTACTGTATTTAGACAGATCTGAACCCAACAACAAATTGTTCGACCACTTACTGTATTTAGACAGATCTGAACCCAACAACAAACGGCTCGGCCACTTACTGTATTTAGACAGATCTGAATCCAACAACAAACTGCTCGACCAATTACTGTATTTAGATATGAACCCAACAACAAACTGGTCGACCACTTACTGTGTTTAGACAGATCTTAATCCAACAACAAACTGCTCGACCACTTACTGTATTTAGACAGATCTGAACCAAACAATAAACTGCTCGACCACTTACTGTATTTAGACAGATCTGAACCCAACAACAAAATGCTCAACCACTTACTGTATTTAGACAGATCTGAACCCAACAACAAAATGCTCGACTACTTACTGTATTTAGACAGATCTGAACCCAACAACAAACTGCTCGGCCACTTACTGTATTTAGACAGATCTGAATCCAACAACAAACTGCTCGACCAACTACTGTATTTAGATCTGAACCAAACAACAAACTGCTCGACCAATTACTGTATTTAGACAGGTCTGAACCAAACAATAAACTGCTCGGCCACTTACTGTATTTAGACAGATCTGAACCCAACAACAAACTGCTCGACCACTTACTGTATTTAGACAGATCTGAATCCAACAACAAACTGCTCGACCACTTACTGTATTTAGACACATCTGAACCCAACAACAAAATGCTCGACCACTTACTGTATTTAGACAGATCTGAACCTAACAATAAACTGCTCGACCACCTACTGTATTTAGACAGATCTGAACCTAACAATAAACTGCTCGACCACTTACTGTATTTAGACAGATCTGAACCTAACAATAAACTTCTCGACCACTTACTGTATTTAGACAGATCTGAACCCAACAACAAAATGCTCGACCACTTACTGTATTTAGACAGATCTGAACACAACAACAAAATGCTCGACCACTTACTGTATTTAGACAGATCTGAATCCAACAACAAACTGCTCGGCCACTTACTGTATTTAGACAGATCTGAATCCAACAAAAAACTGCTCGACCAATTACTGTATTTAGACAGATCTGAACCCAACAACAAACTGCTCGACCAATTACTGTATTTAGACAGATCTGAACCCAACAATAAACTGCTCAACCACTTACTGTATTTAGACAGATCTGAACCCAACAACAAACTGCTCGACCACTTACTGTATTTAGACAGATCTGAATCCAACAACAAAATGCTCGACCACTTACTGTATTTAGACAGATCTGAACCAATCAACAAACTGCTCAGCCACTTACTGTATTTAGAAAGATCTGAATCCAACAACAAACTGCTCGACCAATTACTGTATTTAGACAGTTTTGAACCCAATAACAAACTGCTCGACCAATTACTGTATTTAAAAAGATCTGAACCCAACAATAAACTGCTCAACAACTTACTGTATTTAGACAGATCTGAACCCAACAACAAACTGCTCGACCACTTACTGTATTTAGACAGATCTGAATCCAACAACAAACTGCTCGACCACTTACTGTATTTAGATAGATCTGAACCTAACAATAAACTGCTCGACCACTTACTGTATTTAGACAGATCTGAACCTAACAATAATCTGCTCGACCACTTACTGTATTTAGACAGATCTGAACCTAACAACAAAATGCTCGACCACTTACTGTATTTAGACAGATCTGAACCCAACAACAAATTTATCGACCACTTACTGTGTTTAGACAGATCTGAACCCAACAACAAACTGCTCGACCACTTACTGTATTTAGACAGATCTGAACCCAACTACAAAATAATCGACCACTTACTGTATTTAGACAGATCTGAATCTAACAATAATCTGCTCGACCACTTACTGTATTTAGACAGATCTGAACCTAACAATAAACTGCTCGACCACTTACTGTATTTAGACAGATCTGAACCCAACAACAAATTGTTCGACCACTTACTGTATTTAGACAGATCTGAACCAAACAACAAACGGCTCGGCCACTTACTGTATTTAGACAGATCTGAATCCAACAACAAACTGCTCGACCAATTACTGTATTTAGATCTGAACCCAACAACAAACTGGTCGACCACTTACTGTGTTTAGACAGATCTTAATCCAACAACAAACTGCTCGACCACTTACTGTATTTAGACAGATCTGAACCAAACAATAAACTGCTCGACCACTTACTGTATTTAGACAGATCTGAACCCAACAACAAAATGCTCGACCACTTACTGTATTTAGACAGATCTGAACCCAACAACAAAATGCTCGACTACTTACTGTAATTAGACAGATCTGAACCAAACAACAAACTGCTCGGCCACTTACTGTATTTAGACAGATCTGAATCCAACAACAAACTGCTCGACCAACTACTGTATTTAGATCTGAACCCAACAACAAACTGCTCGACCAATTACTGTATTTAGACAGGTATGAACCAAACAATAAACTGCTCGGCCACTTACTGTATTTAGACAGATCTGAACCGAACAACAAACTGCTCCACCACTTACTGTATTTATACAGATCTGAATCCAACAACAAACTGCTCGAACACTTACTGTATTTAGACAGATCTGAATCCAACAACAAAATGCTCGACCACTTACTGTATTTAGACAGATCTGAACCCAACAACAAACTGCTCGGCCACTTACTGTATTTAGAAAGATTTGAATCCAACAACAAACTGCTCGACCAATTACTGTATTTAGACAGATCTGAACCCAATAACAAACTGCTCGACCAATTACTGTATTTAGAAAGATCTGAACCCAACAATAAACTGCTCAACAACTTACTGTATTTAGACAGATCTGAACCCAACAATAAACTGCTCGACCACTTACTGTATTTAGACAGATCTGAACCCAACTACAAAGTGCTCGACCACTTACTGTATTTAGACAGATCTGAATCTAACAATAAACTGCTCGACCACTTACTGTATTTAGACAGATCTGAACCTAACAATAAACTGCTCGACCACTTACTGTATTTAGACAGATCTGAACCCAACAACAAATTGTTCGACCACTTACTGTATTTAGACAGATCTGAACCCAACAACAAACGGCTCGGCCACTTACTGTATTTAGACAGATCTGAATCCAACAACAAACTGCTCGACCAATTACTGTATTTAGATCTGAACCCAACAACAAACTGGTCGACCACTTACTGTGTTTAGACAGATCTTAATCCAACAACAAACTGCTCGACCACTTACTGTATTTAGACAGATCTGAACCAAACAATAAACTGCTCGACCACTTACTGTATTTAGACAGATCTGAACCCAACAACAAAATGCTCAACCACTTACTGTATTTAGACAGATCTGAACCAATCAACAAAATGCTCGACTACTTACTGTATTTAGACAGATCTGAACCCAACAACAAACTGCTCGGCCACTTACTGTATTTAGACGGATCTGAATCCAACAACAAACTGCTCGACCAACTACTGTATTTAGATCTGAACCCAACAACAAACTGCTCGACCAATTACTGTATTTAGACAGGTCTGAACCAAACAATAAAGTGCTCGGCCACTTACTGTATTTAGACAGATCTGAACCCAACGACAAACTGCTCGACCACTTACTGTATTTAGACAGATCTGAATCCAACAACAAACTGCTCGACCACTTACTGTATTTAGACACATCTGCACCCAACAACAAAATGCTCGACCACTTACTGTATTTAGACAGATCTGAACCTAACAATAAACTGCTCGACCACCTACTGTATTTAGACAGATCTGAACCTAACAATAAACTGCTCGACCACTTACTGTATTTAGACAGATCTGAACCTAACAATAAACTTCTCGACCACTTACTGTATTTAGACAGATCTGAACCCAACAACAAAATGCTCGACCACTTACTGTATTTAGACAGATCTGAACCCAACAACAAAATGCTCGACCACTTACTGTATTTAGACAGATCTGAATCCAACAACAAACTGCTCGGCCACTTACTGTATTTAGACAGATCTGAATCCAACAACAAACTGCTCGACCAATTACTGTATTTAGACAGATCTGAACCCAACAACAAACTGCTCGACCAATTACTGTATTTAGACAGATCTGAACCCAACAATAAACTGCTCAACCACTTACTGTATTTAGACAGATCTGAACCCAACAACGAACTGCTCGACCACTTACTGTATTTAGACAGATCTGAATCCAACAACAAAATGCTCGACCACTTACTGTATTTAGACAGATCTGAACCCAACAACAAACTGCTCGGCCACTTACTGTATTTAGAAAGATCTGAATCCAACAACAAACTGCTCGACCAATTACTGTATTTAGACAGATCTGAACCCAATAACAAACTACTCGACCAATTACTGTATTTAAAAAGATCTGAACCCAACAACAAACTGCTCAACAACTTACTGTATTTAGACATTTCTGAACCCAACAACAAACTGCTCGACCACTTACTGTATTTAGACAGATCTGAATCCAACAACAAACTGCTCGACCACTTACTGTATTTAGATAGATCTGAACCTAACAATAAACTGCTCGACCACTTACTGTATTTAGACAGATCTGAACCTAACAATAATCTGCTCGACCACTTACTGTATTTAGACAGATCTGAAGCCAACAACAAAATGCTCGACCACTTACTGTATTTAGACAGATCTGAACCCAACAACAAATTTGTCGACCACTTACTGTGTTTAGACAGATCTGAACCCAACAACAAACTGCTCGACCACTTACTGTATTAAGACAGATCTGAACCTAACAATAAACTGCTCGACCACTTACTGTATTTAGACAGATCTGAACCCAACTACAAAATGCTCGACCACTTACTGTATTTAGACAGATCTGAACCTAACAATAAACTGCTCGACCACTTACTGTATTTAGACAGATCTGAACCCAACAACAAATTATTCGACCACTTACTGTATTTAGACAGATCTGAACCCAACAACAAACGGCTCGGCCACTTACTGTATTTAGACAGATCTGAATCCAACAACAAACTGCTCGACCAATTACTGTATTTAGATCTGAACCCAACAACAAACTGGTCGACCACTTACTGTGTTTAGACAGATCTTAATCCAACAACAAACTGCTCGAACACTTACTGTATTTAGACAGATCTGAACCAAACAATAAACTGCTCGGCCACTTACTGTATTTAGACAGATCTGAATCCAACAACAAACTGCTCGACCACTTACTGTATTTAGACAGATCTGAACCCAACAACAAAATGCTCGACCACTTACTGTATTTAGACATATCTGAACCTAACAATAAACTGCTTGACCACTTACTGTATTTAGACAGATCTGAACCTAACAATAAAATGCTCGACCACTTACTGTATTTAGACAGATCTGAACCTAACAATAAACTTCTCGACCACTTACTGTATTTAGACAGATCTGAACCCAACAACAAAATGCTCGACCACTTACTGTATTTAGACAGATCTGAACCCAACAACAAAATGCTCGACCACTTACTGTATTTAGACAGATCTGAATCCAACAACAAACTGCTCGGCAACTTACTGTATTTAGACAGATCTGAATCCAACAACAAACTGCTCGACCAATTACTGTATTTAGACAGATCTGAACCCAACAACAAACTGCTCGACCAATTACTGTATTTAGACAGATCTGAACCAAACAACAAACTGCTCGACCACTTACTGTATTTAGACTGATCTGAATCCAACAACAAACTGCTCGACCACTTACTGTATTTAGACAGATCTGAACCTAACAATAATCTGCTCGACCACTTACTGTATTTAGACAGATCTGAACCCAACAACAAAATGCTCGACCACTTACTGTATTTAGACAGATCTGAGCCCAACAACAAATTTGTCGACCACTTACTGTGTTTAGACAGATCTGAACCCAACAACAAACTGCTCGACCACTTACTGTATTTAGACAGATCTGAACCTAACAATAAACTGCTCGACCACTTACTGTATTTAGACAGATCTGAACCCAACTACAAAATGCTCGACCACTTACTGTATTTAGACAGATCTGAACCTAATAATAAACTGCTCGTCCACTTACTGTATTTAGACAGATCTGAACCTAACAATAAACTGCTCGACCACTTACTGTATATAGACAAATCTGAACCCAACAACAAAATGCTCGACCACATACTGTATTTAGACAGATCTGAACCCAACAACAAATTGCTCGGCCACTTACTGTATTTAGACAGATCTGAATCCAACAACAAACTGCTCGACCAATTATTGTATTTAGATCTGAACCCAACAACAAACTGGTCGACCACTTACTGTGTTTAGACAGATCTGAACCCAACAACAAACTGCTCGACCACTTACTGTATTTAGACAGATCTGAACCAAACAATAAACTGCTCGACCACTTACTGTATTTAGACAGATCTGAACCAAACAACAAAATGCTCGACCACTTACTGTATTTAGACAGATCTGAACCCAACAACAAAATGCTCGACTACTTACTGTATGTAGACAGATCTGAACCCAACAACAAACTGCACGGCCACTTACTGTATTTAGACAGATCTGAATCCAACAACAAACTGCTCGACCAATTACTGTATTTAGATCTGAACCAAACAACAAACTGCTCGACCAATTACTGTATTTAGACAGGTCTGAACCAAACAATAAACTGCTCAACCACTTACTGTATTTAGACAGATCTGAATCCAACAACAAACTGCTCGACCACTTACTGTATTTAGACAGGTCTGAACCAAACAATAAACTGCTCGACCACTTACTGTATTTAGACAATTCTGAACTTAACAATAAACTGCTCGACCACTTACTGTATTTAGACAGATCTGCAAGCTAAGAAGAAGTGATGTCTGTGGGAAGATGTACAAGTGGATCAACCACTACCTCAAACAAAGAACGGCCAGAGTCCAAGTACAAGGGCAGATGAGCAAAAAGGTGACACTCGAGCAGGGAGTACCCCAAGGGGGAGTATTGTCACCCACACTCTTCCTGGTATATATAAACGATATTACAGAGAATATACCAAGAAGAGTCCATAGCTCAATGTTTGCAGACGACCTGGCTATGTGGACCTCTGAAAAGAATCTCACCATAGCAAGAAATCGGATGCAGACGGCCCTAACATCGCTGGAATAATGGGCGAACTCATGGCTGGTCAAAATAAACGAGGAGAAAACCACGTGCACAATATTCTCGCTCTCATTAAAACCCCAAAGTACCAAATTAAGGCTAAATGGCAAAATCCTGCAGCCAAACGACAACCCAACCTATCTGGGAGTCACATTTGATCGGCGCATGACATGGAAAAGTCAGATTGAGAGAAACCGAATGAAAGCCAGAGAAAGAATGGCGATCATGAGGAAACTTGCTGGCACAAGCTGGGGAGCAGACGAAGGCATACTAAAGAAACTGTACACTGGAAGAGTGAGACCAGTTCTCGAGTATGGCATTGCGGCATGGACAACCGCAGCGAAGGCGAACTTCGATAAAGTTAACAAACTTCAAAACCAAGCCATGAGAATTATAACAGGTGGCATGAAGTCAACGCCAATTGTAGAACTTGAAAAGATTACAAAACTGCAATCCATGACCGATAGAAGAGACTGCAGAGCCCAGCTGCAGTCAGAGAAACTCCGAAGACTGACGGACCATCCAATGTACCAGAGACTAAACAATTTGGGAAATGGGAAACTAAAGCGGAGAAACTTTGCAGAAATAGCCAAAGCAAAGATGCACGAAGATCCCATAAACGCACTAACAACACCAAAACCCATCACTACTGTACGAAAACCTACTTGGAGGCAGGATATATTTCCAGAGGTGGTAGAAAATATACCAGGTATTGCAAACAAAAACTGCCAGAGTGAAAAAGAAAGGAGAGACACTACCCTAAGCTTCATAACGAAAAGCTACCCAAGCATGGACTGGACCCATGCATACACCTACGGTTCTGTAACAAACACTACACAGAACGGAGGGGCAGGAGCATTCCTGAACCTACCAAATGGCAGAAAAATAACACTGTCATTCGCTACTGGTAAGTACACAAGCAATTTCAGAGCGGAGGCAGAGGCACTGAGGGTGGCAGTGGAAGAAATGGTAACACACAGTGAAAATGAGAGCCATATAGTCCTGCTGACAGATGCTCTCGAAGTAGTCACAGCGCTAAAAAGCCAGAAAAACACTGAGCTTAATGACTTAAGAGCAGCACTCTGCAAACTGTGCCAGCAGTCCGCAGCAAAAAGGGTAGTGGTACAGTGGGTCCCGTCACACTGCAACATCCAAGGCAACGAGGAGGCAGACAGACTGGCAAAAGAAGGTGCAAGGCTACCACAAACAGATAGCAGTATGACGTACGAAGAGTCAAAACGGCTTATCAAAGCCAGATACATGACCAAATGGGAAACCGAACATACTGGTTACACCAAAAACGATGCCTATTACCAGTTGAACCGAAGAGAGTAGGTCGTTGTCTTCAGACTTCGCACTGGCCACAACAGACTGAGGTACCACCTATTCAACAAATTGAAGATAGGGTGTACCGACGAATGCCCGTGCGGTACTGGTAAAATGACCACTGAACATCTGCTGCAGAACTGCCCGACATACGAGGATCAGAGAGAGCAGATGTGGCCATTGCCAGTGGAACTGCAAGACAAGCTCTATGGTAGTGGCGAGAGCCTCAGGATGACCGCCGCTTTTTTCGAGAAAATAATGGTTACTGTCTGACTGTGTACGCAGAAGAAGAAGAAGACAGATCTGAACCAAACAACAAACTGCTCGACCAATTACTGTATTTAGACAGATCTGAATCCAACAACAAACTGCTCGAACACTTACTGTATTTAGACAGATCTGAACCCAACAACAAACTGCTCGACCACTTACTGTATTTAGACAGATCTGAACCTAACAATAAACTGCTCGACCACATACTATATTTAGACAGATCTGAACCCAACAACAAAATGCTCGACCACTTACTGTATTTAGACAGATCTGAACCTAACAATAAACTGCTCGACCACTTACTGTATTTACACAGATCTGAACCTAACAATAAACTGCTCGACCCCTTACTGTATTTAGACAGATCTGCATCCAACAACAAACTGCTCGACCACTTACTGTATTTAGACAGATCTGAACCTAACAATAAACTGCTCGACCACTTACTGTATTTAGACAATTCTGAACCTAACAATAAACTGCTCGACCACTTACTGTATTTAGACAGATCTGAATCCAACAACAAACTGCTCGACCACTTACTGTATTTAGATAGATCTGAATCCAACAACAAACTGCTCGACCAATTACTGAATTTAGACAGAAATGAACCCAACAACAAACTGTTCGACCACTTACTGTATTTAGACAGATCTGTACCCAACAACAAACTGGTCGACCACTTACTGTGTTTAGACAGATCTGAACCCAACAATAAACTGCTCGGCCACTTACTGTATTTAGACAGATCTAAATCCAACAACAAACTGCTCGACCACTTACTGTATTTAGACAGATCTGAACCCAACAGCAAACTGCTCGACCACTAACTGTATTTAGACAGATCTGAACACAACAACAAACTGCTCGACCACTTACTGTATTTAGACAGATCTGAACCCAACAACAAACTGCTCGACCACTACTGTATTTAGACAGATCTGAATCCAACAACAAACTGCTCGACCACTTACTGTATTTAGACAGATCTGAACCTAAAAATAAACTGCTCGACCACTTACTATATTTAGACAATTCTGAACCTAACAATAAACTGCTCGACCACTTACTGTATTTAGACAGATCTGAACCCAACAACAAACTGCTCGACCACTTACTGTATTTAGACAGATCTGAATCCAACAATAAACTGCTCGACCAATTACTGTATTTAGACAGAAATGAACCGAACAACAAACTGCTCGACCACTTACTGTATTTAGACAGATCTGAACCCAACAACAAACTGGTCGACCACTTACTGTGTTTAGACAGATCTGAACCCAACAATAACCTGCTCGGCCACTTACTGTATTTAGACAGATCTAAATCCAACAACAAACTGCTCGACCACTTACTGTATTTAGACAGATCTGAACCCAACAGCAAACTGCTTGACCACTAACTGTATTTAGACAGATCTGAACACAACAACAAACTGCTCGGCCACTTACTGTATTTAGACAGATCTGAACCCAACAACAAACTGCTCGACCACTACTGTATTTAGACAGATCTGAATCAAAGAACAAACTGCTCGAACACTTACTGTATTTAGACAGATCTAAATCCAACAACAAACTGCTTGACCACTTACTGTATTTAGACAGATCTGAACCCAACAGCAAACTGCTCGACCACTAAATGTATTTCGACAGATCTGAACCCAACAACAAACTGCTCGGCCACTTACTGTATTTAGACAGATCTTAACCCAACAACAAACTGCTCGACCACTACTATATTTAGACAGATCTGAACCCAACAACAAACTGCTCGACCACTTACTGTATTTGGACAGATCTGAACCTAACAATAAACTGCTCGACCACATACTGTATTTAGACAGATCTGAACCCAACAACAAACTGCTCGATTACTTACTGTATTTAGACAGATCTGAATCCAACAACAAACTGCTCGACCACTTACTGTATTTAGACAGATCTAATCCAACAACAAACTGCTCGAACACTAACTGTATTTAGACAGATCTGAACCCAACAACAAACTGCTCGGCCACTTACTGTATTTAGACAGATCTGAATCCAACAACAAACTGCTCGACCAATTACTGTATTTAGACAAAACTGAACCCAACAACAAACTGCTCGACCACTTACTGTATTTAGACAGATCTGAACCCAACAACAAACTGGTCGACCACTTACTGTGTTTAGACAGATCTGAACCCAACAATAAACTGCTCGGCCACTTACTGTATTGAGACAGATCTAAATCCAACAACAAACTGCTCGACCACTTACTGTATTTAGACAGATCTGAACCCAACAGCAAACTGGTCGACCACTAACTGTATTTAGACAGATCTGAACACAACAACAAACTGCTCGGCCACTTACTGTATTTAGACAGATCTGAACCCAACAACAAACTGCTCGACCACTACTGTATTTAGACAGATCTGAACCCAACAACAAACTGCTCGACCACTACTGTATTTAGACAGATCTGAATCCAACAACAAACTGGTCGACCACTTACTGTATTTAGACAGATCTTCTTCTTCTTCTTCTTCTTCTTCGTACGCAGTCAGACAGTAACCATTTTTTTTTCGAAAAAGGCGGCGGTCATCCTGAGGCCGTTAACTCTGCCATAGAGCTTGTCTTATGTTTCCACTGGTGATAGTCACATCTGCTATCTCTGATCCTCGTATGTCGGGCAGTTCTGCAGCAGATGTTCAGCAATCATTTTCCCGGTACCACACGGGCATTTGTCGGTTCCACCTATCTTCAATTTGTTGAATAAGTGGTACCTCAGTCTATTGTCGCCAGTGCGAAGTCTGAAGACAAAGACCTGCTCTCTTCTGTTCAACTGTTAATATGCATCGTTTTTGGTGTAACCAGTATATTCGGTTTCCCATTCGGTCATGTATCTGGCTTTAATAAGCCGTTTTGACTCTTCGTACGTCATACTAGTATCTGTGTGTGGTAGTCTTGCGCCTTCTTTTGCCAGTCTGTCTGCCTCATCGTTGCCTTGGATGTTGCAGTGTGATGGGACCCACTGTACCACTACCCTTTTTGGTGCGGACTGCTGGCATAGTTGACAGAGTGCTATTCTTAAGTCATTAAGCTCAGTGTTTTTCAGGCTTTTTAGCGCTGTGACTACGGCGAGAGCATCTGTAAGCAGGACTGTATGGCTTTCATTTTCTTTATGTGTCACAATTTCTTCCACTGCCGCCCTCAGTGCCTCTGCCTCCGCTCTGAAATTGCTTGTGTACTTACCAGTAGCGAATGACAGATCTGAACCCAACAACAAACTGGTCGACCACTTACTGTATTTAGACAGATCTGAACCCAACAACAAACTGCTCGACCACTAACTGTATTTAGACAGATCTGAACCCAACAATAAACTGCTCGACCACTTACTGTATTTAGATAGATCTGAACCCAACAACAAACTGCTCGACCACTAACTGTATTTAGACAGATCTGAACCTAACAACAAACTGCTCGACCACTTACTGTATCTAGACAGATCTGAACCCAACAACAAACTGCTTGACCACTAACTGTATTTAGACAGATCTGAACCCAACAACAAACTGGTCGACCACTTACTGTATTTAGACAGATCTGAAGCCAAGAACAAGCTGCTCGACCACTTACTGTATTTAGACAGATCTGAATCCAAGAACAAGCTGCTCGACCATTTACTGTATTTAGACAGATCTGAAGCCAACAACAAGCTGCTCGACCACTTACTGTATTTAGACAGATCTGAACCCAACAACAAACTGCTCGACCACTAACTGTATTTAGACAGATCTGAACCCAACAACAAACTGCTCGGCCACTTGCTGTATTTAGACAGATCTGAATCCAACAACAAACTGCTCGACCACTTACTGTATTTAGACAGATCCGAACCCAACAACAAACTACTCGGCCAATTACTGTATTTAGACAGATCTGAACCCAACAACAAACTGCTCGACCACTAACTGTATTTAGACAGATCTGAACCTAACAATAAACTGCTCGACCACTTACTGTATTTAGATAGATCTGAACCCAACGACAAACTGGTCGACCACTTACTGTATTTAGACAGATCTGAACCCAACAACAAACTGGTCGACCACTTACTGTATTTAGACAGATCTGAACCCAACAACAAACTGGTCGACCACTTACTGTATTTAGACAGATCTGAACCCAACAACAAACTGGTCGACCACTTACTGTATTTAGACAGATCTTCTTCTTCTTCTTCTTTTTCGTACGTAGTCAGACAGTAACCATTATTTTTTCGAAAAAAGCGGCTGTCATCCTGAGGCTGTCGACACTGCCATAGAGCTTGTCTTGTGGTTCCACTGGTAATAGCCACATCTGCTCTCTCTGATCCTCGTATGTCGGGCTGTTCTGCTGCAGATGTTCAGCGGTCATTTTACCGGTACCACACGGGCATTCGTCGGTTCCACCTATCTTCAATTTGTTGAATAGGTGAAGATCTGAAGCCAAGAACAAGCTGCTCTACCACTAACTGTATTTAGACTGAACTAAACCCAAGAACAAGCTGCTCGACCACTAACTGTATTTAGACTGAACTAAACCCAAGAACAAGCTGCTCGACCACTAACTGTATTTAGACTGAACTAAACCCAAGAACAAGCTGCTCGACCACTAACTGTATTTAGACTGAACTAAACCCAAGAACAAGCTGCTCGACCACTAACTGTATTTAGACTGATCTAAACCCAAGAACAAGCTGCTCGACCACTAACTGTATTTAGACTGATCTAAACCCAAGAACAAGCTGCTCGACCACTAACTGTATTTAGACTGATCTAAACCCAAGAACAAGCTGCTCGACCACTAACTGTATTTAGACTGATCTAAACCCAAGAACAAGCTGCTCGACCACTAACTGTATTTAGACTGATCTAAACCCAAGAACAAGCTGCTCGACCACTAACTGTATTTAGACTGATCTAAACCAAAGAACAAGCTGCTCGACCACTAACTGTATTTAGACTGATCTAAACCCAAGAACAAGCTGAAATATTCAGAAGACTGAGAGACCACCAAATGGACCAGAAGCTAAATGCGTTTGGAAGAGGAAAACTCATGCGGAGAAACATTGTAGCATTAATTACAACGAAGTGGACAAAATGTCGTATAAGCTGCACATCACAGATAAAAGACACCCACACGTCGAGCATGCCTCCCACCTGAACAAAACAACGCTTCCCAGACCTGACAGAAAACATTCCTAGCATTGCAAAAACAAAAACCAAAAAAAACTGGTAAAACAACCAGCCAGTCAGGAATAGAAAGACGTGACATAGCTGTAAAACACATAGAGAAGCACTACCAACAACAGCTGGGCCCGTGTATGTACATGTGGATCAGCATCGAGTTTAACAGAGAGTGGAGGCAGATGAATCTAAGCTTAAAAATATAGTGCACACAGAAAGATAGCAGTGGTAATAGTGAATGATCAAGTTGCTTCAGAGCAGACAGAAATATATCATAAACTGGCAGATGAAAACAGTCATATGTAGCACCTCTTACAAATGTACTGTTAAACATTAGGAACACTGTATACATTTTGCGCAAATTTGACTTTCAAAGTTTGTAACTTTTCTGTTTGTTGGTCAATAAATATGATTTTCTTTTGTGTGCAGACATGAATGAATATATATCTTGTTGGTGTTAGTGTTTTTGTTATATATTTTGTTATTTTCTGATGACATGACGATGAAGGTGAAAATGTATGGAGAAAAAAATATTTTGAACAACCGCTAGGCCTAGTCGCTTCGTTAGAAATCGATGGAAATCACAACAAAGTATCGATACTGTGCTAATAATATCGGCAAAACTGTTAGTTTTCAATTCAAACGTAGTTATTATATCTAAACAAACAAAATAAACAGATCTACCCGATAAAGTTCTTTCCCAACAACCTACTTTGTCTATCTAAAAAAATCGGCCGGGTTCCAATCCGCATAACAAGAAGATAAATCGTGTTAAATCCATTTGTAATCTAACATACAATACTTTTACCGGCAAAAAAACCTGTGTAGATAGACGTGACGTATTCAGCATTTTTTTTGGCATCGTTTTTGGTGTAGCCGGTATGTTCAGTTTCCCATTTGGTCATGTATCTGGCTTTAATAAGCCGTTTTGACTCTTCGTACATCATACTAGTATCTGTTTGTGGTAGTCTTGCATCTTCTTTTGCCAGTCTGTCTGCCTCCTCGTTGCCTTGGATGTTGCAGTATGATGGGACCCACTGTACCACTACCCTTTTTGGTGCGGACTGCTGGCATAGTTGACAGAGTGCTGCTCCTAAGTCATTAAGCTCAGTGTTTTTCTGGCTTTTTAGCGCTGTGACTACGGCCAGAGCATCTGTAAGCAGGACTATATGGCTTTCATTTTCTTTATGTGTCACCATTTCTTCCACTGCCGCCCTCAGTGCCTCTGTCTCCGCTCTGAAATTGCTTGTGTACTTACCAGTAGCGAATGACAGTGTTATTTTTCTGCCATTTGGTAGGTTCAGGAATGCTCCTGCCCATCCGTTCTGTGTAGTGTTTGGTACCGAACCGTCGGTGTATGCATGGGTCCAGTCCATGCTTGGGTAGTTTTTCGATATAAGCTTAGGGTAGTATCTCTCCTTTCTTTTTCAGTCTGGCAGTTTTTGTTTCCAATACCTGGTATATTTTCTACCACCTCTGGAAATATATCCTGCCTCCAGGTAGGTTTTCGTACAGTAGTGATGGGCTTTGGTGTTGTTAGTGCGTCTATGGGATCTTCGTGCATCTTTGCTTTTGCTATTTCTGCAAAGTTTCTCCGCTTTAGTTTCCCATTTCCCAAATTGTTTAGTCTCTTTGGGTGGTCAGTCAGTCTTCGGAGTTTCTCTGCTTGCTACTGGGCTCTGCAGTCTCTTCTATCGGTCATGGATTGCAGCTTTGTAATCTTTTCAAGTTCTACAATTGGCGTTGACTTCATGCCTCCTGTTATAACTCTCATGGCTTGGTTTTGAAGTTTGTTAACTTTATCGAAGTTCGCCTTTGCTGCTGTTGTCCATGCCGCAATGCCATACTCGAGAACTGGTCTCACTCTTCCAGTGTACAGTTTCTTTAGTATACTTTCGTCTGCTCCCCAGCTTGTGCCAGCAAGTTTCCTCATGATTGCCATTCTTTCTCTGGCTCTCATTCGGTTTCTCTCGATCAGACTTTTCCGTATTCAGCATTTAAAAAATGCCTATTGAAAGTCCATTCAAAATTATTTTTTTTGCGATTTCCAATTTGTAGGCCGAGTGTGTCAAAATTGATTAGCCATAGCGCGTTAAAGTTAACGATTGTATCACTGGGCAGCCCACAGAATAACGGACCCAAAGGAAGTAAGAGTAACATTATATAAACTATTTCATCTGCTCGAGAGAGTTGTGATACAATGGATTCCATCTAATTGAAACAATCTTGTACAAAGAAGAGCCTGTCATGCTGTCTAGCGAAGGTGGAAAACTACCTGAAACTGATGTATGTACAACTTATTAAGAGGCAAAGAGATTTGCCAGGTGTAGATTCAGGTATAAGTGGGAAACACCAGCTCAACGCAGGTGTGGTAATCTTTAGAAATTGCACAGACCACAACAGAGTGATATATTATCTGTCCAACAGCTTAAGCGTAAGAAATACCTGTGAATGGTTGCTGGAAATTTGCTACGAAGGTGTCCAACATACGAGGAACATAGAGAACGCATACATAAATCAACAACACAATTCCTAAATAAGAAAAAAACACATAGACGAATATGCTGAGGAGGCGGAAAAGACCCCAGGACAACGTGACGTAAAGACTGTATACAATATAACAAGGTGACCTCACGAGGAGGCTGGGTGACCTAGGGGTGAAGCGTCCGTACAACAATGCCAAAGCATCCGGTTTGTATGACACTCATGTCCCGTTTGACTGACATAGTGTTTGTTTTTCCCTCTCTACCACGTGACCACGTACAGAAGGGCTGGTTGGTTGGTTGGTTGGTTGGCTGGTTGGTTGGTTGGTTGGTTTGCTGGCTGGCGAGCTGGCTGGTTGGTTGGTTGGTTGGTTGGCTGGTTGGTTGGTTGGTTGGCTGGCTAGCTGGTTGGTTGGTTGGTTGGCTAGCTGGCTGGCTGGTTGGTTGGTTGGTTGGTTGGTTTGCTGGTTGGTTGGTTTGTTGGCTGGCTGGCTGGCTGGTTGGTTGGTTAGTTGGTTGGTTGGTTGGTTGGTTGGCTGGTTGGTTGGTTGGTTGGTTGGCTGGCTAGCTGGTTAGTTGGTTGGTTGGTTGGTTGATTGGCTGGCTGGCTGGCTGGTTGGTTGGTTGGTTGGTTGGTGGGTTGGCTGGCTTGCTGGTTGGTTGGTTGGTTGGCTGCTAATGCCCACAATGGGTTGGTAACCATTTTGTGAGCCCTGAAAAGGACGGAATGTGTGGCAGAATGCAGTAGATTTCCTGACATCCCGTGCGTGCTGATGAAGTGGACAGGGGTCCTCCAGGCGATTGTGCAATGCTTGGCTTCATCTGCGTGTCACTCACTACTACGGTGATCACATCAAACATCACCTTGTTAGCCAGACTGTTGTCCTCGACAACAGCCCGTTTCCAGGACGACCAACCGAGAGGTCAGGCGAGGGTCTTGGCCAGTATATTTCTCTTGACCCTGGCTAACATTGTTTGATCAGTGTGTTTTTCCTGACCAGACGTTAGCCTCATCGTCCCTACTAAATTATAAAAATGAGTAGTTTGTTATCCCAAATTATGTCCTCAAACTCCCCGTAGGAATGTGGACTCGCCCGCCAGCGCAACATAAGTCACGTGATGTGTGGGCGTCATCAAATACAGGACTAAACAAACAAGCAATAATGTAGCCTTCCATTTGAATTGGCTGAGAGCAGTAGTGATTGAAACTGCTTGCCTTGTCTGCCAGATTGAATGAAATAAGATCTGCGTGATTTATTCTGGTTCCCATCAGTCACCGTCAGGTGCCTAGAGAGGAATGGATCTACTTTTTATATCCAGAAAGTATGGCAAGGACAACGGACTGAAAATTTTGTCATCATAAATTCATTACAGCGAAATATCAATCTTTCAGTCTGCATACCCTTGCTCTTTAGTCAGACTTTTCGTTGATTGATCGTCTGATTGTTGATTGAGTTGGTATCTAAATTCCTATCAAAACGATTATTTTATATATGAATTTATTTGAAATGTTGTATGGGAAATTATCCCTATGTACTAGGTTATTTCACGCTCTATATCTTTCTGTGACTTTAAAAGGGGATCTGGCACTATGGGTTTCTAGTGTAAGACAACTTTCATTACTTAGAATCCAAGTATTCTTCTGTTATTTAACTTAACTTAACTTAACTTAACGTCTTTATACTGGTTTACATCACCTTGCTCTAATAGCTATGCGCATCCAATACATTCTTAAATGCATTAACTGACCCTGCCTCCACCACATCCTGTGGCAATGCATTCCAAGCATTCACCATTCTCTGACTAAACAGAAATATTTCCTAATATCTAATATGGACTTGTCTTTTAATAATTAGAAGTTGTGTCCTCTAGTTCTTGTACTTCTAAAACTTGGTATAATCTAATTGATCCTTTTCATTGATTCATTTATATACTTATTTTAAGTCATCTGGAACTTTTCTCTGTTTTAGACATTGCAGACCAGTTTTTCTAAGTCTCTCCTCATAACTATAATTCTGGAATCCCATGATAATTTGTTGTAAATTTTCTTTGTATAAAACAACAACGGCTTAGCATGGTGAGTTTGCTCTCGAGACCCTTCCGTCGGGTACCTCTTCGATTGAGGCCCGGTCATACAAGTGGATCGAAGAGATCAGGTCGTGGTCTTCAGACTCCGCACAGGCCACAACAGATTGAGGTACCATCTATTCTTCTTCTTCTTCATCGTACGCTGTTTACAGCGATATTTACGTTGCACTGTTTTATTTTGTAAAGCCTGTGGCTCAGTGCATCCGATTTCAACAGGCATTTCTGTAGGGTTGCCCTCCTTAGCCTTTGGCTGTCCCCAGTTGTTTTTGGTCAGAGTTGTCTCTCTTAGGAAGTTGTCTTGCAGGACTATCGAGTCTTCCCTACTCGTGCCTATAGGGTTTGGAAATGATATGATGGACTATGTACTAGTTTGTACTATCCCGGAAGAGAGGCAGTCCAGTGTGACTTTGTCCCAGGATCGTCACGTCCTGCCAGAAACGTAGCATATGCATGTGAGTGAGGTATCTCTTTGCTCCCTTTATTTTCTCGGCTCATCTGCAGTGATGGCACGCCTAGCATTCCCCGCCACCTGGGAGGTTGTCACAATAGGGCAGGAAGTGCAATGTCCGCTGGACTGCATCTCGTCTGCGTCCATTGGAATGACTGATAGCAGACAGAGGCAAAGAGCGAGGCATGAGTGCATTTACCAGGTGCATTTTTGCAGCTCGACCGGGCCGGGCTGAGACGCAAGCCCCAGCCATGTTGTAGCCTCCCATCACAGCGGTGCTGAGATTTAGGTCGGGATTCTGGCTTAGAGGCGTTCGGCCGTAGTCCCTCAGATGGTAGCTTATCAGCCAAGCACGTGGACCAAATGTCAGCGACCTGTGATTCCTCTCGAAATAGTGCATTTGACCAGGGGACAAGCCTGGTCATTGCACGGAGATTTTGTTCGCCTGGTGCGGACATATCTCATGATCAAGGGTTGAGTCTCAGCAGTTCGCAGTGAGGTAGCTGATCTACTGCTTATGGCACCCCGACCGAGAACTAAGTCTTCTACAAATGGTTTCATACCTCATCGCCGTATGGTGTGAATATCGAACAGCTTCCCGTCCGCTTTGATAGGCGGACGGCAGCGACCTCATACTGCGGCTCGACCGGGCGGGGCTGGAGCGGGAGCCCCAGGTCCCCACCATGTCAAAGCCTCCCTTTGCAATCGTGCTGAGATTTTGGCTTAGAGGCGTTCGGCCGTAATCCCTCACCTTGTAGCCTCGCGCCCTTGGCTTATCAGCCTAGTACGTGAACCAAATGTCTCCGGCTCCTCACGAGTTGACAGGATTACCGTAGAAACGCCCTGTCATTAGTAGGGTAAAACTGACTTGTCTTCCGAGGGTCTATTTCCAGCACCCGTTCAATAGATCGGACGTATCAATAGAGGGCTTTTTAGTTTGTCAATGGCCAAGTTTCTGGAACCTGCGATTTATGCAGGGTTAAGACCAGATTACCATAGCAGACGCTCTTTCATTAGAGGGTTAAGAGACTGACCTGTCTTCCGTGGGTCTAATACCAGCACATGTTCACTATTAGACCCCACGAAGGTGCTCTCTCTTTGACAGTCATTCTACAGTATTGGCGTGTTAAGTCAATTTAAGCCGCAGGCTCCACTCCTGGTAGTGCACTTCCGTCAATTCCTTTATCAAGAACTGAATGTAGACCAACCGAGCCACAGAGGGTATAACCCCAGATTTCTGAGGATCTAAATCCAGCACCCGTTCCATATTAGACCTGAGGAAAGTGGTCTCGGCATGTCAGTCATTTCAGTATTGGCCGTGTTGAGTCAAATTAAGCCGCAGGCTCTACTCATGGTGGTGACCTTCCGTCAATTCCTTTAAATTTCAGCTCTGCAACCATACTTCCCCCGGAACCCAAACACTTTGGTTTCTCGGAAGCTGCCCGCAGAGTCATCGAAGCAACGCCTGCGGATCGGTAGTCGGTATCGTTTATTGTCAGAACTACGACGGTATCTGATCGTCTTCGCGCCTCTGACTTTCGTTCTTGATTAATGAAAATATTCTTGACAAATGCTTTCGCAGTAGCTCGTCTTGCGGCGATCCAAGCATTTCACCTCTAACGCCGCAATACGAATGCCCCCGTTTGTCCCTGTTAATCATTACTTCCAGTTCCGAAAACCAACAAAATAGAACCGAGGTCCTATTCCATTATTACATGCACCATTATTCAGCTAAGAGCACCCGTGGGAGAGAGCCGGCAGACGGTAGGGCAGGAGACAACGGGCAGTGAACCAGCGCGAGCCGGACCGCCCGCCTGCGCCTGAGATCCAACTACGAGCTTTTTAACTGCAACAACTTTAATATACGCTATTGGATCTGTAATTACCGCGGCTGCTGGCACCAGACTTGCCCTCCAATAGATCCTCGTTAAGGGTTTAAAGTGTACTCATTCCAATTATGGGGCCTCGAAAGAGTCCCGTATTGTTATTTTTCGTCACTACCTCCCCGAGCCGGGAGTGGGTAAGTTGCGCGCCTGCTGCCTTCCTTGGATGTGGTAGTCGTTCCTCATGCTACCTCTCCGAAATCGAACCATGATTCCCCGTTACCCGTTACAAACATGGTAGGCATGTCACGTACCATCGACATTTGATAGGGCAGACATTTGAAAGATCCGTCGCCGGCATATGAGGCCATGCGATCAGCACAAAGTTATCCAGAGTCACCAGTCGGGACGCCGCAACCCCGCTAGGGGAAACGACGATTGGTTTTGAACTAATAAAAGCGCTCTTTCCGCGAGGGTCGGAGCTTGGTAAGCATGTATTAGCTCTAGAATTGCCACAGTTATCCAAGAAGGATCGTGTCATCTAAGGAACCTCGACTGATTTAATGAGCCATTCTCGGTTTCACCGTGAGACAGTGTAAACTTAGACATGCATGGCTTAATCTTTGAGACAAGCATATGACTACTGGCAGGATCAACCAGATATCTGTCGGAGACGTACGTACCGCATACACCGGTCGGCGGAGGACGGGTGTGTAAAAAGCCTCACTGGGACGGCCGCATGAACCGACTGACGAACGGACGGACGGTTGTTCCCCCCGTCCCTCACTCCGTCGACCTAGGACCGACTGACAGGGGCCCCTACACACACCAGACGACCGACCGACCGGGCTCGCTCGAGGAGGGATGGCAGAGCTCTGTGCAGAACGGATCTCAACGACCCCGGCGATGAATTTCACTGGGACTAGGAGACAATTTGGCCTGCCGGCCTGCCCTTCTCCCGAGGAATGGTCCCCGGGAGAGCACAGGGCTTTCGGGCACGATTCCTGCTTTCCATTTGCCGGTCACAAGCTCTTTGCGAGCGTCTGACCACAAGCGAGACGAACTGTCGAGCTCTGATATAAGCCTTAGATAAATCACCACCGACTGACAACGTTTCTTGATACGGGCCAGAGCAGCGCACCTCGGCGGAGGAGACGCCAAAAAAAACCGCATCCCAATACCTCTACGGGGAAAGGCGAGAAAACGTTTTCCGCAAGCCCGCGCTATCGCTCCGCCTGGCGGTACTGAGATCGCTTTACGAACACTGGTTGAAATTGAATCGCGGCGGCGAGACAACTACACCAGATGTAATATATATTCAATAAACTGAAGATAGGTGGCACTGACGAATGCACATGTGGTACAGGGAAAATGACCGCTGAACATCTGCTGCAAAATTGCCAAATATACGAGGAACCAGAGAAAGCACATGTGGCCATCACCAGTGCCAACACTAGACAAGCTCTATGGCAGTGTTGACAGCCTCAGGATGACAGTCGCTTTCTTCGAACAAATTCAAGTTGACGTCTGACAGCGTACGAAGAAGAAGAAGAAGAAGATACCAGTGGATCGTAAGAAGCGTTAACAGCTTCAATGAGGTTCTGATCTCCATACGGTGTAGCTATTATTTCCGAACCGTTCAACAGTTTGTGGACGACATAGGTCATGTACATTCGCAACTTGTTTTTTCAGTAAAAGCCACCCCTAGCTCGAGACGCGATGGTGGACTTCATATAGGCGACACCCAGACCGACTCTTCGAAAATAATATAATTTTACTACAAGATGCAATTAGTATGTTTGCCCTGTCACTTTGACGCTCGCGTCTGAAGTACGCTCGTAAAACAATTATACAATTTAGTGACCAGAAGCGGAACTTGTTGGAAAACATACAGACAGTACGATAATAAGGGAGAATGGAGACCGATTATTATAATAGCTTGTTGTTCGATTTACCACTGTAAGAAGTTATCAATAATGCTGTCGTCGTTGCAACAACCAAAAGAAGTTATCAAGTTATCGATATTCACTGTCAGCCGTTGTTATCTTTTATAGAATATATCAACATCCTCTGTCATATTGATCGGCCCCAAAAAAAAAGGGGGGGGGGGAGCTGGGGCGCTATTCCGGTCAGGTCCAACATAGGTGATAGGTCATCATTTGATTGTGCCGGTAGAGTCGTGGTAGGAGCCATTTTCTATATGGCCATAGAGAGACAAGGGGTCAGAGAGGGACAGGTCATAGAGAGACAAGGGCGCGTATAGAGACAAGGACTTAAATAGAGACAAGGGGTCATAGAGAGACAAGGGGGACGTAGAAGTCATAGAGACAAGGACTGTTACAGAGACAAGGAATCATAGAGAGACAAGGAGTCATAGTAAGGCAGGGATTCACATAGAGACAAGGATTCATAGAGAGACATGGCAAGGAGTCATAACGAGACAAGGACATAGAGAGACAAGAACTCACACAAAAACAAGAACTAGTAGAGAGACAGGGAGTCAGGAACAATGACAGAGAGTCACGGACACGTAGAGAAGCAAGGACTCTGAGACATACACGGAGTGACAATGACTCCCAATAGACAATGATTCATATACATGCAAGGACTCACATACAGACAAAGGCTCACACACAGACATGGACTCACGGAGAGACAAGGGCTCACAGAGAAACAAGGATTCACAGAGAGACAAAGAGTCACAGAGTAGCAGACTCACAGAGAGACAAAATCTCACAGAGATGCAAAGAGTCACAGAGTAGCAGACTCACAGAGAGACAAGGACTCGCAGACACAAGAACCCACAGAGAAACAACCAATCACAGAAAGACAAAGAGTCACAGAGTAGCAGACTCACAGAGAGACAAGGACTCGCAGACACAAGAACCCACTAAGAGACAGCCAATCACAGAAAGACAAAGAGTCACAGAGTAGCAGACTCACGGAGAGACAAGGACTCGCAGACACAAAAACCCACTGAGAGACAACCAATCACAGAAAGACAAAGAGTCACAGAGTAACAGGCTCACAGAGAGACAACCAATCACAGAAAGAAAAAGAGTCACAGAGTAGCAGACTCACGATGAGACAGTAACAGAGAAGATAGGGACAAATATAGAGAAAGAGAGAGAACACCAGTGATATACGGAGAAAGAGAGAGAGAGTGAAAGAGAGAAAAGAATTGAGAGTAGAATAGAGAGATAATTTGCATAGATAAATCAGTGTAGTAACTAAAATTTAGAAAGACATAACAAGGAGAAACAGAGAAGGAGAAAGAACAAGTAACTGATAGAGAGAGAAACAATGAGTGAGACAGAAAGAGGATAAGATATAAACTGACAGGTAGAGGATAAGAAAGAAACTGACAGATAGAGGATAAGAAAGAAACTGACAGATAGAGGATAAGAAAGAAACTGACAGATAGAGGATAAGAAAGAAACTGACAGATAGAGGATAAGAAAGAAACTGACAGATAGAGGATAAGAAAGAAACTGACAGAAAGAGGATAAGAAAGAAACTGACAGATAGAGGATAAGAAAGAAACTGACAGATAGAGGATAAGAAAGAAACTGACAGATAGAGGATAAGAAAGAAACTGACAGATAGAGGATAAGACAGAAACTGACAGAAAGAGGATAAGAAAGAAACTGACAGATAGAGGATAAGAAAGAAACTGACATATAGAGGATAAGAAAGAAACTGACAGATAGAGGATAAGAAAGAAACTGACAGAAAGAGGATAAGAAAGAAACTGACAGATAGAGGATAAGAAAGAAACTGACAGATAGAGGATAAGAAAGAAACTGACAGATAGAGGATAAGAAAGAAACTGACAGATAGAGGATAAGAAAGAAACTGACAGAAAGAGCAAAAACAGAAAGCGAGATGTTGAACAAGAGAAAATGTGAAAAAAGAGGCACAAAGAGGAAGAGGCAGATTGACAGAGAAGGGAGCGGAGAAATGTACAGAGAGACATAGCGAAATACAATGACAAAGAAAGAGACAGGAGAAGAGAGAAACACAGTACAGAGAAATCGATAAATAGAGGAGACATAATTAAATCTGTAATACAGATACACAAATTAGCAGAATAAAGAACCGGACCACCAACACGAGACAAGAATTACAGTTATGAGGAAAGACTCAGAAAAACCGGCCTACAGTGTCTAGAAGAGAGAAGAATTCATGGTGACTTAATACAGGTTTATAAGATGATCAGAGGAATGGATAAATTAGACTATAACAAGTATTTTAAAATATAGGCACCCACAATAACAAGAGGATTAAACAGAGGTCCATATTAGATATTAGGAAATAATTTTTTAGTCAGAGAGTGGTGACTGCTTGGAATGCATTGCCAGGGAAGGTAGTCGAGGCAGGGACAGTTAATGCATATAAGAATAAATTGGTTGCGCATAGCTTTTAGAGCAAGGTGATGTAAATGTAACTGGTTGTATACAGACTCTGCAGGGTCTTCTAAACCAGTGCAAAGACGTTAAGTTAAGACACGATTGTCCATTAAGCGTGCATACCACTTGCACATCCTCGTGTCTCTCACATTGTAAATATTGCATAAGCTTTCATATCTTTACCTCTGAATCATTTTATCTTCCCCATTGAATTGTTCCTGAATTGCTTCTATTTGTATTGGAGTATTTCACGCCCTCCAGTTTTCTGATTAGTTCGTGCGCTCGTTATGTATTCCGAAAAATCTTAACATAACGATGAATGAATGAGAGAAAGTGAGAGTCGGGCTTTCTAGGCCAGTGGTCTTAAATTTGATCCATGTAGACTCAGGCCCACATAAAGTTAAGCTATTTACTCAAAGTCAAAATGAAGTCAGATTATTGGACCAAGGGGTATGTGGGTTCACGTTAATGGATTTTTGGGAGTATAATGTGAAGTTAATGTGACAAGAGGAACGTTAGGTCAAGTTAACAGAACAGGGATCGAATGATGTTAATTTAGCGTATTTAGAGCTATAGAAAGTCAAATTAATATAACAGGAAGGCAAATTAATAGACCAGAATAGCAAGATGACAAGAAATAGCATGATGACAAGATAATGTATCAAGAGTAACATGATGTCCAGTTAATGTATCGAGATCCACTTATTGTCAAGTTAATGTCGTAATTGCAAGTTAACGTAACGTCTTTATACTGGTATAGAGGACTTTGCACAGTCTGTATACAACCAGTTTCATTTACATTACTTTGTTTTAAAAGCTATGCGCATTCAATCTACTCTTAAATGCATTAATTGTACCTGCCTCTACTACTTCCTGTGGAAATGCATTCCACGCGTTCACCACTCTGATTTAAAAAAATATTTTCCAATATTTCATCTGGCTCTTTCTATAGTCCATTTCTAGCTATGCCCTCTTGTTTTGTATGCGGTTGTATTAAAAAAAAACAACTGGTTATAATCTAATGTAACCGTTCGTTTGATTGTCTTATAAACCTGTATTGTCACCTCGAATTCTTCTCTTTTTTAGACACTATAGGCCGGTTTTTCTTAGTCTTTTCTAATAACCGTAATTCTGGAATCCCACTATCAGCTTTGTCGCTCTTTTTTGTATCCTTTCCAGCATGTTTATATCCCCTCCATGATAAGGACTCCACACCTGTACGCAGTACTCCAATCTAGGTCTAATGCTTTATACAGTTTGACTATCACTTCCTTGCTCCTATGTTTAATATTTCTTTTTAGCATACCTAACATTGCATTTGCCTTATTCACTGCTACCTGGACTTGCTCACTCACCTTACCTGTATGATCTATTATAACCCATTGTTCCTTTTCTTTTTCTATCTTTCTAATATTGTTTTCGCCCATTCTGTAATTATGTTCCAAATTGGTGTAAAGTTTATATAGTAGATGTCACATGATGTTAAGTTAACGTAGTGAGGGTCGCTTAATGTCAAATTAATTTAGCAAAACTCCAATAATATTAAGTTATTGTAATAAGTGTCACTAAATGTCAAGTTAATGCAATAAGAAGTCATTAAATTTCCAGTTAATTTAATAAGAGCCACTTTATATTAAGTTAATATAGCAGAAACCCCATAATGTTAAGTTAATATAGCAGAAACCACATAATGTTAAGTTAATATAGCAGAAACCACATACTGTTAAGTTAATATAGTAAGAGCCACTTAATGCAAGTTAATGTAGCAAGCGTCGTATGTTGCCAAGTTAATGTAGCAAAAGTTGAAAGATGTAAAGTTAATTTAGCAATACTAACACTATGTCAAGTTCACGCAGCAAATGCCACATGATTTCAAGTTAGTGTAACAAGAGTCTCATGGTGTGTAATTAATAGACCAGGGGTGACATAATGTAAAGTTCCCATTTCATGAGCTACATACAGTTAAGTTAATGTAGCAATAGAAAGAGTCACATTATGGTTAACTAAGTGTAGCAGTAGCTGTAAGAATTCAAGTTAATGTAGCAAGACCCACATGAAGTCAAGTTAATGTAGCAATCGCTGTAAGAAGTCAAGTTAATGTAGGAATAGCCAAAAGAAGTCGTTAATGTAGAAAATGCTACAAGAAGTCAAATTAATTGAGGAAGAGATACAAGAAGTCAAGTTAATGTTGGAAGACCCGAAAGAAGTCAAGTTAATGTAGTAAGAACCACAAGAAGTGAAGTTAATGTAGGAAGTGCCACAAGCATTTCCGTTAATGTAGGCAGAGTCACAGAAAGTGAAGTTAATGTAGGAAGTGCCACAAGCATGTACGTCAATGTAGGCAGAGCCACAGGAAGTGAAGTTAATGTAGGAAGTGCCACAAGCATTTACGTCAATGTAGGCAGAGCCACAGGAAGTGAACTTAATGTAGGAAGTGCCACAAGCGTTTACGTCAATGTAGGCAGCGCCACAGGAAGTTAAGTTAATGTAGGAAAATCCACATTAAGGTTAAGTTAGTGTAGCAGTCGCTGTACTGATTCCAGTAATTGTGGTAAGAACCACATGGGGATCAGTTAATTTTAGAAGAGCCACGTGAAGTCAAGTTAGTGTGGGAAGACCCAGAAAAAGTCAAGTAAGAGTAGCAATAGCTGTAAGAAATCAAGATAATGTAGGAAGAGCCACAAGAAGTCAAGTTAATATAGAAGGAGCCACAAGAAGTGAAGTTAATGTAGGAAGAACTTCTATGTGTTAAGTTAATATTTCCTGGCTGCTTGAAGGCATGTTAATGAAATAAGCCTCATAAAAAGTCAAATTACTTGTCAAGTGTCACATGATGTGAGATTAAATAACCTAGTGCCCCACAGTCAATTTATAGATTAAAGGCTTGGTGAAATCAAGTTAGTGAACCAGGTAATAAAGCGTGACGAGTCACGTGAAAAGGTGTGACGAGTCACAAGACAAGACGTGACGGGTCACGAAATAAGGCGGAGCGGGCCACAAGGTAAGGCGTGGCGAGTACCATAATAAAGTGTGACGAATCACATGATAAAATGTGACAGGTCACATGATAAGGCACGACGGTTTACATGATAAGGCGCGACGAGTCACATGATAAGGCGTAACGACTCACATGATAAAGCGTGACGTATCACATGATAAGGCGTGACGAGTCATAAGGCGCGACGAGTCACATGATAAAGCGTGACGTGTCACATGATAAGGCGTGACGTGTCACATGATAAGGCGTGGCGAGTAAAATGATAAGGCGTGACGGGTCACGTGATATGGCGTGACGACTAAAATGATAAGGCGTGACGGTTGACTTGATAAGGCGTGACGTGTCACATCATAAGATAAGTGAGCCACAGAATATAACTTTGCAGGCAGCATTCACCAAAGGAGCGGGCCACGTGACTTGCACTTATAGATCACATAATAAGACAACTGGCCACATGTTACCTCCTTGCTGTATGTTTCAGACTCTTCCTTTTACAGTTTTTACGAATCTAGACGGAATGAAGAGGCAAAACAAATATGTCAGTCTCATTTTTATGCACGTGAATGCAGATATATTGGACAGCGACATTACCTCACTGCAAGTGCAGGTTGAAAATCTGACCAAGTAGACACCTCTTGTTCGTCATGTCTGTGTTATTCATATCATCGTTCGCATCTTTCATCATTATGGGAATTTTCTTTTATTTAACGATCATATTTTTTTTCTCGACTTGATCGTATCGTTTGCGTTTTTTTTCCTTCCTATGTGTCGCTCAAAGATGAAAACCTTTTTGGGTTAATGAGCCTTAAGTATTTTAGGAATGCTGAAAGTCTTAGTCTTATTTGACCTGTACTTCTACAGGAGCATAAGCGCCTGCGCAGGTGCCATCTCTAACGTGAGCTGGATGTAGCCTGGAGAAGGATTTCCTGCTTAGCGGGCTAGGCTCGAGCAGCGTATTACTTCACTGTGTAGGGTGGTTAACTGATGTTCGAGTCCATCTTAATAGACCCGAACACTAGATCAAAGTAGACCCGCAGCTTGTTAGACGCAATATACGCTGCTCTTAACAAACCTCCTAACCATGACCAATGTTATGCCCTGTCACACAGTTCGTCGCCTTTTACGACATGCTCAACGTGTGGCAGTGGTGCTATCCTTTTCCTTGTCGTGCACAAATACCCAGGCAGACCACTCAGCTGTTCATATAGCTTATTGCTGGACTCATTCATACGTTCTTCAGTTACAACTAGATCCCATTTAACCCACAGCTAACTCACTCAACCACAGTGACACGTACATACACTAGTTGTCAAATATAACTATCCCCCAATTAACCGAAAGTTGATTCGATCATACGAGAATCTTCAATGACGTAATATCCTAGCACATACACTTGTTTACCAAAAACAGGACAGGACTACCTGACGGGTACGTGATACATCCATGGAACCTTCATGACGACAAGATGGACTGAAAGAATCGAATAGTAGCTAAATGATCTTTCTACACAGCTTTCGATGACAACACACAAGCTGGACACAAACGCGTATTTTTGTTCGACTGACCCCATTCAAAATGGAGTAGATGGGAGGTCAATACTTAGCTGTTAAATGCCCTAAAGGAAGATACTGAGCAGCGAATGAGCTTCAGTGGTCGGCGACCCATAGCTGACTGCTACCGTCAGAGCCCTTCTATACCTCAACGGGGCGATCCTGGATAGGCTGCAGCAGGGCAGACTGGTTAAGGAGAAGGGATACAAAAAATGTAATGCTAACCCGGTACTAAAAAAATGCTTGGTGAAGTCGGATGTTTTGGACCGAAAGGTGCAAATATCGCAGTCACGCTGTAAACTACGACACAAGGCATTCCGTTCTCTGGACTACATTCTGCTACTATGCCATTTCAGGGTTTGGTAGCGGAAGATTGAGAACGAACCAAGCCAAGCCAAATGACCTAAATGATATATACGAATATGATTGATAACTCCTAAAAGCGATCCAATGATCGTTCAGTGGCATTCCCACTGATGTATTTAGACCGCATATAGTCCTCCGTTGTATGTCACTTCATTGACTAGTTTTGTTTCAGTCAATGCCTCTGTTTCTTTAATACGGTCAATGTATGTGTATCTTTGTCGTCCTCTTGTGTTATGTGGCTGTTAAGTGATCAGGTTCAGAGTTTGCTGCGTGGTTAATGTAAACACTATCTGTATACTCTTCATCTTTCGCGTTTTCTCTCCATGTGAAACCTTGAGCCACTACTACGTGACACCTGCATCAGACCACTTGTAGGGGTGAGTTCCGTTATAATAGTTTTGCATGATGAGGTTGTTAGTCGTGACCAAAACTGGCTTTAGTTACCTGATATGCATTGGGCCATGTGATTGATGAACTTTGCTCACAAACCCAAAATACAAGATTCGAGTCGCGTCGCTCTCTGTGTGACTAGCCAGGCATGGCGGGATGTTATCACTGTAGCCTCCGCTAGACAATCCAGTTGGACATTGATACCTGACACAGCCATGGCAAATGTCGGAGCCTCAGCAGGGTAAGGTGTTCTTTCGCTGGTATCAGCACCTTCAGCAATGAAAGCATACATGTGCGCATATACAGGTGAAAATAAAAGCAGTAACTAAGCACATATGGAACACACACACACACACATGCAATAAAAACAGTAACTATGCACATATGAAACACACACACACACATGCAATAAAATCAGTAACTAAGCACATATGAAACACACACACACACACATGCAATAAAATCAGTAACTAAGCACATATGAAACACACACTCACACACATGCAATAAAATCAGTAACTAAGCACATATGAAACACACACACACACACACACGTGCAATAAAAACAGTAACTAAGCACATATGAAACACACACACCCATGCAATAAAATCAGTAACTAACCACATATGGAAGACGCACACATGCAGTGGAAGTAATAACTAACCACATATGGAAGACGCACACATGCAATAAAATCAGTAACTAACCACATATGGAAGACGCACACATGCAATTGAAGTAATAACTAACCACATATGGAAGACGCACACGTGCAATGGAAGCAATGCCTGAGCAAAAATAAGGGACAAATAAGTGCAATGAACTCGGTTCTGTGAATGATTTTCTATTTTGTGTTCCCAGTGACACCACTCTTTGTCAAATATTGACTGCAAACTCATAACACTCCAAGAGATGTTACTCTTTTATCTTGATCATTCTGACAAATCTATTTCCGCTATTTAATGAATATTTTTGGGAGGTAAACGTGGGTAAGATACAATGTAGTAGTGAAATATCAATTATTCGTGTATTTCAATAGTGAAAAAAAGGATACGCTCCTGTTGTTGTCGATGAAAATTGTCTTTGAACGTAACAATATGTCCAAATTTGGGTTTGAGATCCCATGTTGAACAATGTAAGCAGGGGATTAAGAAATGACCAGCATTTAATAAAAAACTGGTCTTAGGAGAATTCGTTTGAAAGATAAATGTTTTTTATTTTGTTGTGGTTTACGAACCTGTTTCATCTTTATTGATTACGTTAACCCGACGACTTTAAGTACAGTAATAACCAATATTGCCCCGACATTGTGATCACGTGAAGGAAATTGGTTTTATTGTTAGTTATAAATATGCAACGTCTTGATCAAAGCGGTTTTATTTTTTTTCGTTTCACAGCTTTTATTATTTTTTTACATTCTTTTCTTCATAATCGTCAGTTTTGTTTTACTAATTTATGTTTTTATCTGACTCCATACCAGGCGAGAAGAGACTAGTATCCAGCCGTTGGGAGTATTCTGACCAGATTACGTTAGCGCTAGTCAGGTCAGGTGAAACATACTGGTCAGATTATGTTAGTTTGGGTCAGATGAAACATACTGGTCAGACTATGTTAGTTTGGGTTAGGTGAAACATACTGGTCAGGTTATGTTAGTTTGGGTCAGGTGAAACATACTGGTCAGGTTATGTTAGTTCGGGTCAGGTGAAACATACTGGTCAGGCTATGTTAGTTTATGTCAGGTGAAACATACTGGTAAGATTATGTTAGTTTGGGTCAGGTGAAACATACTGGTCAGATTATGTTAGTTTGGGTCCGGTGAAACATACTGGTCAGATTATGTTAGTTTGGTCAGGCGAAACATACTGGTCAGATTATGTTAGTTTGGTCAGGTGAAACATACTGGTCAGATTATGTTAGTTTGGTCAGGTGAAACATACTGGTCAGACTATGTTAGTTTGGTCAGGTGAAACATACTGGTCAGATTATGTTAGTTTGGTCAGGTGAAACATACTGGTCAGATTATCTTAGTTTTGGTCAGGTGAAACATACTGGTCAGATTATGTTAGTTTGGGTCACGTGAAACATACTGGTCAGATTATGTTAGTTTGGGTCAGGTGAAACATACTTGTCAGATTATTTTAGTTGTGGTCAGAGGAAAGATACTGATCAGATTATTTTAGTTGTGGTCAGAGGAAAGATACTGATCAGACTATGATTGTAAGGCACATATCTAATGTACTCAAAATTTGTGTAAGTGAAGCCAGAATGTCAGCTCTTTTGTTGTCCTGAACCCCAAAATAACCAGGCTGGTATATCCGTACCAGATCTTGCAGGTTCGATACCTCTACACTTGCCACCAACGCGTGCTTTAGCCAGCTCTTTTGTACCTTCCATAGTAATGATCGTGAGTCTAACACGATATTAACCTCACCCTAATCTATCAGTCTACACTACTCCTTCATTAAACTCACTCTTCTCACGTCCCAGTCATAATTCCGCTTCTTACAACTCGCATTCCTCTGCTGTATCACACAGTTACTTCCGATGTGCCCTTTGTCTGTCAGTTATCCGCAGTAATAAGGTTCGAATCACGTGCTTTTTGCTTACTGTACGTGAAGTCCACAGACCATCGTTGTCCTTGTCATATTTTGTGGGAAATCTGGTCAATACATTCCATTATATTATGACATATCGTAAATATATAACTGAGATCTGGAAACAGATGCGGTTTATTTATTTTCCTTCCATAAGAGCCACTGAATTTAGTTAGTCGTGTTACAAGCTCTTTGTTTCGTAGTCAATAACGCGTTGTTCATTTTTTTTAAGAAACGAAAAGTGTAGTCAAAATAAACAACCACTACACCTCTAAAGATGCAATCGGTGCTCTAGGAGTCTGATTCTGGCCTAGAGGTCTAGAGCTCCGTAGTTCAAATCCTAGACGAGTCTTATGACTTTTCCACTGGCTGAAAAATGTTCTGCTCGCGTCTCAATCACTCTCTGTTTCACATTATCATTCAAACGTGTCATTCAAACGTTTCTCTCAACTCCCACTTCCTTCCCATTATGTTTATGTCTCTATTACTCCCCTATATCCCCTCCTCCACCCATATTATTATCCATCGCTCGTTACCTCCGACTGATCCCTCCTCACATATCCACTCTCACCTCCTCACATAACCACCCATTCCTCCTCACATATCCACTCTCACCTCCTCACATAACCACCCTCTCCCTCAAATACCCACCCTCTCCCTCAAATACCCACCCTCTCCTCCTCACATACCCACCCTCTCCTCCTCACATACCCACCCTCTCCTCCTCACATATCCACTCTCACCTCCTCACATAACCACCCTCTCTTCTATCTAAACTATCATCCACCAAATCGTTAAACAAAACACAACTCATTCAGCCTCACAAATAAACCTCGCATTATATCAACAGATGTCACAGGTCAACACACAGGGAGATGAGTATGTCCGCAATGACCTAGCCCAAACCGTAAAGTGCGCGCCATCGGTCTTGAAAAGCTCCAACCCACTCGTGCGTGACCGACAGTTCGCTCTTCCCGTGGGTAAAAAAAAACACGTACACAATTAGCAAAGATTGTGAGATAGGTCGGAAAGAGGAGTTCATAAGCACTAATCACATAGGCCAAAACAGGTAGGAGTAAAGGTGAAGGTCAAAATATTGCAGCATTGCAGTCGGAGAGGAAGTGTTCCAGACCTTATTGGGATAGATCAAATCCGGTTAGGAAGTTAAGTTACCAGTTTACCCTTTCCTTCCCTATGAGTAAGCTAGGTTCACATTTACTTCTGGTCGACTGGAGCGTAACGATAACGGAATGTGATCACAGTGATTTTTCCGTGATTATCGTACCTGTAGCTTCCTTTTTTCAAACAAAGGCACACGTCGTGTAAACATAGCTTCCACACTCTACCATTTCCCAACGAAATCATTCGATATTTAAATTTAAACACATCTCATACCCTAACCATTTCTCCTAAAAAACTCGAAAAAATAAACGCATCTCACTCATAACCATTTCTCCTAAAAAAAACTTGAAATATAAACACATCTCACCCCTAACCAATTCTCCTAAAAAAAACTTGAAATATAAACACATCTCACTCATAACCATTTCTCCTAAAAAACTCGAAAAAATAAACACATCTCACCCCTAACCAATTCTCCTTAAAAAACTCTAAAAATAAACACATCTCATACCCTAACCAATTCTCCTAAAAAAACTTGAAATATAAACACATCTCACCCCTAACCAATTCTCCTTAAAAAACTCTAAATATAAACACATCTCACCCCTAACCAATTCTCCTAAAAAAAACTTGAAATATAAACACATCTCACTCATAACCATTTCTCCTAAAAAACTCGAAAAAATAAACACATCTCACCCCTAACCAATTCTCCTAAAAAAACTCTAAATATAAACACATCTCACTCATAACCATTTCTCCCAACAAAAACAAACGAAATATAAACAGAACTGCCAACCCCACCTATTCCCACAAAAACCAAACCAAATTTACCCTAACGTCCCTAAAAACCAAAAAAAAACAACAACAAAATTTAAAAAAAAAAAATACAGGCAAAAGTGCTAAAAATCGATTTCTGAATATGTCAAACTGCCTTCCATACTTATTTTGTTTTGTTTATTTCACAGCCAACTTAAAAAACAAATAAACAAATACATGAAAAACCACATCATTGGTATTCCGAACTGGCACCAGCATATGCCATTGTAGAGTATCTTGCGCGTAATTGGTAGGAAGATGGAGGAACGAAAACAAACGGAAAGCTGGTAATCCCGTTTAGTTGTCTCACCTGCGGTTAATTATGGCATATTTTGTCATTATGCAATTCGTTGAAACACGTCAGAGTGCACGCCAAGTTTGAAGACTTACATTTGTGGTCGGCGCTAATTAGAATATGTCCTTGGAAAGAGAAAGGAAAGAAGTTAAGGTAAATGTAGTTTTAGCCGACTGTGCTGTTGCGGATAAAGTGTGAGAGATGGTTATACTGAATTGAAGTCGGGGATGAAGATAACTCGTCATGTACAAAGCCACAGCCTATGTGAGGTAGCGTGGCCAGTTCCCTTTCTTGCTGTTTATACCTTCTCCACGTTATACGTCAGGTACCTATTTATAGCAGGGTTGACTGGAAGAGCGGTCGTAGCAGAAAAGAACCGCTTCTGGAGTTTCTTCTGTCCGTCCGCGATTTCGAACTCTTGAGCGCTGTTATCACAGTCGTAGCAAGCCAACTCACTGTCGACTAGGCTACATGCTCCCCATTGTTACACTAGGTCTCACCTACAGCGTATGGTCTACAAGATAGGTGAGTGGTTAAAGCGTGATGGTCTACAAGATAGGTGAGTGGTCAAAGGGTGATGGTCTACAAGATAGGTGAGTGGTCAAAGGGTGATGGTCTACAAGATACTCGAGTGGTCAACGTGGTGATGGTCTACAAGATACTCGAGTGGTGCTTGAGTTGATGGCTACAAGATACTCGAGTTACCCCTGAAGTATCTTGTAGACCATCAACCCAAGTACCACTCACGTATCTTGTAGACCATCAACCTAAGTAACACTCAAGTATCTTGTAGACCATCAACCTAAGTACCACTGAAGTATCTTGTAGACCATCAACCCAAGTACCACTGAAGTATCTTGTAGAACATCAACCTAAGTAACACTCAAGTATCTTGTAGACCATCAACCTAAGTACCACTGAAGTATCTTGTAGACCATCAACCCAAGTACCACTCACGTATCTTGTAGACCATCAACCCAAGTACCACTGAAGTATATTGTAGACCATCAACCTAAGTACCACTCAAGTATCTTGTAGACCATCAACCCAAGTACCACTCGAGTACCTCGAGGACTGAAAAGTATTTGGTATCTATCAACTTCCAAGCAGGACGTAAAAAGTTAATACATAAGGTTATGCATGGTGCTATCAATCGTTACATAGAACTAGCTGTCCCACTTTACATTAAAGCTGAGACCTAATACATTGCAGTCTCTAACACATCATCCCCGACAACAGTGTCTGACATGTGATACCTATTATTTTTTAATCTGGCAGAAAAATTAAGTTGACACCGTCTATATGTATTTCTAGAAAAGAAAAAAAAAATAAGGAGATATCGACAATTTTGGGGATGAATAGAGAATTAATGACCGAAATCAAGGTTAGACAGCTAAAATATTTTAGGCATATAATAAAACATTTCTCCTTGTTGAAGGCCATACTAGGAGATAACAATATTAGACAGATAGAAAAGGAAATGGGCCTAGTGGTTATATTAGATCGTATAGATAAGGTGAGTGTGTAAGCCCAAGTAGCGGTGAAAAATATGCAAATGCAATGTTAGGTATGATAAAAAGAAATATTAAACACAGAAGCAGGGAAGTGATTGTTAAACTGTGTAAAGCTTTAGTTACACCTAGATTGGAGAACTGTGTTCAGACGTGGCGTCCTTTTCGTAGAAGGGATATAAACGTGCTGGAAATGATACAAAGAAGAGCAATACAACTGATAACAGGATTCCGGACAGACTCCGAAAAAACCGGCCAAGAAGAGAAAAGAGAAGAATTCGAGGTGATTTAAAACAGGTATATAAGATAATCAAAGGAATGGATAAAATAGACTATTACAAGTTTTTAAAAGTACTGCCGCCTACAAGAACAAGAGGGCACAGTTACAAATGAATTGAAAAAAATGTCTAAATTAGATTCTAGGAAAGATTGTTTTAACTCATAGAATGATTTGAATGCATTGACACGGTAATAAGTGGAGTCAGGGATCATTAATTAATTACAGAATAAATTGGATTATAGATTGGATACGCATAGTCATTTTCAGATTTCGGGATGTAAAAGAAACTGGTTGTATACAGACTCTGCAGAGTAATCTAAACCAGTATTTTTTTGTATTTTTTTTCTGCGTTCGCCTTATTTCTCAAATCCCCAAGGCGGTGTGCGTTGCACTGCGTTTTTATTTTGCGCCTGTCGGCCCAGTGCATCCGACTTCAGCATGCATTTTATGTAAGGGTCTGCTTCCTCCTGCATTTTCTAAGGGTTTGCTTCCCCGGGGTAACGGCCGGTACTGTGATGGGGATCGAACCCAGCACCTTCTGGTTGTGAGCCGTGTCACTTAACCACTAGGCCACGCCGTCCCCTTAAACCAGTATAAAGACGATTAGTTAAGTGTGGTGGAAGGCAGTGGTCCAAAAAGACAGATAACGTTCTATGTGGGTGTATAATATCGGGAAATAAACTGGATCTAAAAAGCCGCAGGAAGTTGTAAAATACCTGGTACGTTTAGCCGAAGCATCCGGCTACCTGGCTACAGACATTAACATGCACGTTTGAATACCAGGATTTCAAGTAGTCTAAGTAGACTGTAAAAAGCCCGTCACATTGCACCATCACGACACGAGATAGAGTACACTGGAGAGATATTGCAGCAGACATTCGATTCAAAGATGCCACTTGAACTAAACTGAACAAATATTGACTTACTAAAAACTGGGCTCACCCAGTAACACTGTTCGCCCAGTAACACCGTGCTTAACACATGGCGTTAATAGCCACGTAACTATGTTTGTACACGTATTCTCAGGAAAATGGTTATAGATTTAATTGATTTGATTCGAAGGTGTTCCAGTTTGATTCTTGTTACTGCAATACGAGAAATCGGTAACACCTGGTGCTTGGTTTGTGCGAATCTCCACATGTGTTCGTTCTGGGAGGGTCGTACGTATCTGTTACTTTATCTTATGTTGCTCCAGAAAGGACAAAATTGAACTCATGGGCAGGTCTGTGGGTGTTTACTTTATTATTTCAGGGGGTGTGGTTATGGAAGTTTATAGTTTAGCTTACTGTTTGTGCATGCATCCATGTTGTCCTTTCGTTTATCTCGTTCCTTCTTGATCTAGATTTTATATAGTCTCGTGACGTGGTACCCATTGTTTGAAGCGTCACCATCTAACAACCAGTCTGTCAACTTAACTTAACGTATTTTTACTGGTTTAGAAGACTATGCAGAGTCTGTATACAACGAGTTTCATTTACATTTACTTGCTCTAAAAGCTATGCGCCTCCAATCTATTATTAAATGTATTAATTGTCCCTGCCTCCAATACTTCCTGTGGCAATGCATTACAAACATTCACCATTTTTTAAACAAGCAAAAATATTTCGTAATATTTAATCTGGATCTTTCTTTAGTTAATTTGTAGCTATGACCTCTGGTTCGTGTTGGTGGTTATATTTGGAGAAAAAAAAAACTTGTTATAGTCTAATTTATCCGTTCCTCTTATCATATTATAAACCTGTATTAGTCCCCTCGAATTCTTTTCCTTTCTAGATATCGTATGCCGGTTTTTCTGAGAATTTCCTCATAACTCCAATATTTAACAAATCAAAGCTGTGGAAGTACTGAAGGCCAAATATCTATAATATACAGGTACGCGATTTTAAAAAAAATCGCAATAGTAACAGCACACTATCCATATGCGTACATACTATCTGTGCTACATGTGAGAAGACTTTATCCATTCACAATAATATTGTCCAATACGTCCCGGTACGAAGTTGGCATCCTGTATCAATATTTTTGGGATTTAAAAATGTTGCTTGGTTTTAACGGATCTCCGTTCAAGTGTTGGTTCTTGGATGTTCGTGTTTATTTGTTGTTTTACCTTATGTTGCTCAGAAATGACATACATGCACTCTAGGCAGATTCTTGAAACTATCAACAGCCCCAGCAGTTCTAATAAGTACCAAAGGGACCTCTAAAGATGTCAAATCTAAATTTAGTTCACATGCAGATTATTTGAATAACCAGGACAAAAACACATCAAATACGATCATCAGAATGTTGTCATACCTTTGGGATATAACGATCGGCATTATTTTTTGTCTGAGGTTGAGTCGCATGCCTCCATTATTTGGTTCCCAAATTGGGTTAAAGTACAAGCCAAGACACCGGCTCTGTAGCATGTTAAAATAATTTATAAACCGATTTATCGACTCTGTAGCATGGTACACAAGTTTAAAAGCCGATTTCGATTTTGTAGCAATGTAAGAAATTTAGAAGCCGTAATCGCGACTCTGTAGCAATGTAAGAAAGTTTAGAAGCCGTAATCGCGACTCTATAGTATTGTAAGAAAGTTTAGAAGCCGTAATTTCGACTCTGTATCATTGTAAGAAAGTTTAGAAGCCGTAATTTTGACTATGTAGCAATGTAACAAATTGTAGAATCCGTAATATCGACTCTGAAGCATTGTAAGAAAGTTTAGTAGTAGCCGAAATATCGACTCTGTAGCATTGTAATGAAATTTTAAAGCCGTTAAATTGGATCTCTATCATTCTAAGAAGGTTTAGAATCCGTAATATCGAATCTGCAGCATTGTAAGAATGTTCAGATGCCGATGTATCGGCTCTACGCGGTGAGCGAGTTAAACACCTGGACACTATAGCTTGGTAACACATCGATAAACAATGTGTGTGTACCAGCTTACAACTACCAGTGTCGAATATGACCCTTATGAAGGTCATATAAACAAAATAATACAATACATTTTTTAAAGCACTTATTCATCTAGATGTTCAGGTTTCACCTCTTGAAAGAAATTACTCCAACACAGAGAAAGTTTAGTTTAGTATAGTCGAAGAATCAACGTCATTGAACATAGTTTATTCAATAAGTGCTCTGGTCTTCTTCATGTATTTGGAGAATCTCAGCACAGCGTACAAACTCCATAGCACTGCCGACGATTGGGTAGATTTTGAGCATAAATTCAAAATTTTGCTTTAGCAACGGCCGTTAAGCTGACTCTTTTTTGATTTCGAACTGCAGGGAGATTTTTACGTGCGCAACGCTGCACGTGGGAGTCCGATCTCTTCTACCCAGACATCCGGCAACATTCTAGAAAGTTCACATGAACAAATCACGATCTCCATCGTGATTTCACCTCTAGCATTTCGAGACAGCTTAATTCCCAAGAGAAAGTCAGAATATTTATCCTGGATTCAAGATTTTTATGAAACATGTTTATAACTCATGGTTTCATTTTTGCAGTTGAATTTCATTTTTGCAGTTGAATTTCATTTTTGCAGTTGAATTTCATTTTTTCTGGTTTAATTTATTTCTGGTCGCCAAACAGTTTAATGTTAGTTATCGTTTCATATCAGTTCGATCTCTTTATTCTGCGTATAGGGAACTTCTCTTGTACAGTGTAATTGTGTTTTTCCTAGCAATTGGTTGGGGTTGTTATTACATGAGGAGGTTCTTAGGCTTATGAGGAATAATTTGTCCATATGTTACACACTAACCAAGACTTCACATAATTTCTGGGACGTGTAGTAACATCTATCCTTGCCAACAACGTAGGTAGGTAATTAGACCGTTTAGACGGCAAGGGTCGGTGGTGACCCCGGACGGGATTAGTGAACGGGTCTCATGTTTCTGCAATTAGGATGATGTTGTTACGATTAGTCCTAGCCAGACGGTGCCTAGTTGGCCATGGAGGCAGGACCATAATACGGAGGATGGTTTTCCATCCGGGATGTTCATGTCCTGCTTGACGAGCTCGTAGATGAGGACCTCTTTGGCAAGTCGGGTCACATGTCCACATATGGCCGACCGGATATGGTCTTGTATTGAGAATTGGCTTTCGAGGCCTGATCGTCTGGTGAATTTGCCAATTGAGACCCGATATTCAAAAAATGCAGTTCTTACTGTGCATGTAGAAGGACGTAATTTAATTATGGTGACTGTGAAAGAAAGTCCAGGTTTGTAAATAAAAATGTAGAATACGATTGTACAGATAGATCTAATTAGGAATAAACAACGTAGAAACGATTCTACAGATAGATCTTCTTCTTCTTCGTTCGTTCTCAATCCCCCACTACCAAACCATGGAAGGGTAAGTAGCAGAATGTAGTCCAGAGAACGGAATGCGTTGTGTTGTAGTTTACAGCTTGGCTGTGATATTTGCACCTTTCGGTCCAACACATCCGACTTCAGCAAGCATTTTTTTTAGTGCCGTGTTAGCATTCCCTCTCCGATCCCTTCTCCTTAGCCAGTCTGCCCTGCTGCAGCCTGTTATCCAGGATCACCGAGGGAGGAGAAGAAGGGTCTTGGCAGCTCTGTTCCGCTGGTCCTGACGCTAGCAGTCAGCAATGGGTAGCTGACCACTGCAGCCCATGCGCTGCTCAGCGTCTTGATTCCTACAGATAGATCTAATTAGGAATAAACAATGTAGAAAGGATTGTACAGATAAATCTAATTAGGAATAAAGAATGTAGAACTAATTTAAACAATAGAGCTAATTAGGAATAAACAATGTAAAAACAATTTCTCAAATATAGCTTAAATGGAATACAAATATTGAAACAATTTCTCAAATGGAGCTTAAAAGGAATAAAAATGTAGAAACAATTTCTCAAATAGAGCTTAAAAGGAATAAAAATGGAGAAACAATTTCTCAAATAGAGCTTAAGAGGAATACAAATGTAGAAACAATTTCTCAAATAGAGCTTAAAAGGAATAAAAATGTAGAAACAATTTCTCAAATTGAGCTTAAAAGGAATTAAAATGTAGAAACAATTGTAAAAATCGTGCTAATTAGGAATACAAATTAAGAAACTATGGTACGCGTCTTAATGTGCTGTAATATACATCCTTATTTGAACATTGCATGTCACTCCACAGCTCAAGATTTATACATACCCATACAAGCAAATCGGCAGTCACCATCTCGGCGAGTACCCGGCACGTAACGATATTGGGAAAATACCTTTTTCTTCCAACGTCAGATAAACAGAATTAAACAACAACTAACAAACATATGCAAATACAATTACATGGAATCGGGCCGAAGGTCGAGAGCTCGACCGCAGTTGGATCAATAACAGCACTGAAACAAACAGTGACAGTATGAAGATAAACACCATTTGTTATTGGTTATCACACAAATGCATTACTACTCATTGATAATAAATGTGTTGTAATTATGAACCAATTGTCTGCATATAAGCTGGTTTTTGTTCATTTTGAATGGCATTTCTTTATTGCTATTCGGCAGGCCAATAGTTAGTTGGTTGGTTGGTTAGTTGTCTAGCGCGCGTGATGATGATGAAATCAGACGGTTTTGTTTTGATGATGTAACTTGCGCTGCATTTGGATTTTACTGAGGAAAAACCTGCGCTGGTTATCAACCTCACTCTCTGGTCACTCTCTGGTCTCTGGTCTCTCTGAACCAGTGACAAGACATAACACGAGACGGCTGGAGTCAACTCAGGATTTTGGCACTCTGGTCCCACCTCCCTTGTGACCAGTGGTCGTTTGAAAACTTGCGGGGATTCGATCACCTACCGCTTATGTTCATATCTTTGAGAGGCGAGTAGATTACATCACGACCACAGAGACCCCCAGAAGACTGCAGATTTCGTAGACAGCCAGTTTCACATTCCAGTCGCGTAGTCGCGTCACAAAGTGATCATTGGACGATTGAAATGTTCATCACCACCGAAGTCAACCGAGTCATGCTGGCACTGGGTTGATCTGGACTGATGGATCTGGGGTAGCCTTCTCTTTCCTAATCAGAGGGCAAATACTGATCAGGGTTGTTCATTTCACCACCTCCACCCGGCTGCAGCACTACTCCGCCTCTACCCTCTGCAGTTTACTTGTAAATTTACTGCCCCTGGAAAAGTGCACTAACGAGCATGCGGGAGCGGTGGTTTTCATAGATTTCCTGCAAGGTATCTGCACGAGAACGTGCCGTGTATAGAAAATGCTATTAATATTGAGAACAAAACGAAAGTTGACTAGGTCTCAATGGTCTACAGCTGTCAAAGACGTAGACAACAAAACCCGATTCGATAACATGACGTGCAGCGGTTGGTAAGATGATGTGTAGCGCACGAAATAACTACCACATCGCGTATTGAACACAGTGGTAGATTCCAATGAACGAATCATTTCCAATATTGTCATTGATTGATGATATAACATGAGAATACCGTGTTACGCCGTTCGAGAGGTGAAAATAGGATGAAGGAACGATTTTTATTTCAGTGACTGCACGCCAGTTATCGATAACATACGGCAAAATGTGTACTTGATTTGATGCAAATGAAAACAACAGCACAATGAATGAAATAGTTCACAAAAACGTATCCAAATATGATCCAGTATTGGCGGTCCGCCACAGACATAGAAATATGAATCCACAAGTGATGGAAGCAGATAGAATACAAGAAACAACCGGGCGAAAGAGATAAGCAGCCTGTTAGACGCTAGACCGGAAACCAATTGGCCCTGCAGGCCAATAATATTATAGCGAACGCTTTCAGTAAAACGAGAAAACAAGAAATATCTATATCATGTTTTCCCGTGGGCATCTAAACAGACACGAGTTTGATTTATTAGCAGTACAATCGTTCACATGATCGAGCACACAATCACGCACACAGTCGTGTACATGGTGTGTACACGTTTTAAAGATGCACAGCAGAAAAAAGAAGAAAGGTAATCGATACAGATAAATCATGACTTTATTTAATAAATCTTGAACTTCACATGCTTCTTCTTCTTCTTCTTCTTCTTCTTCTTCTTCTTCTTCTTCGTATTCTTCATCTTCTTCCTTTTCTTCATTTTCTTCTTCTTCTTCTTCTTCTTCTTCTTCTTCTTCTTCTTCTTCTTCTTCTTATTCTTCTTCTTCTTCCTCTTATTCATTTTCTTTTTCTTATTCTTCTTTTTCTTCTTCTTCTTCTTCTTCTTCTTCTTCTTCTTCTTCTTCTTCTTCTTCTTCTTCTTCTGCTTCTGTTGCTCTTCTTCTACTTCGTCCTCTTCTTCTTTCTTCTTTCTTCTTCTTCTTCTTCCTCTTCTTCTTTCTTCTTTCTTTTTTCTTCTTCTGTTGCTTATTCTTCTTCGTCTTCTTCTTCCTCTTCTTCTTCTACTTCTTCTCCATTTTCTTCTTCTTCTTCTTCTTCTTCGTCCTGTCAGCTCATTCACAGGGCTGCATCTCTGGCCTCCAACCTCACAGTAGACCAAAGAGATGCAAAGAGAATGTAAATGAGAAAGAGTGCTCATCCGAGTTACGTTGAACTAGTTCCACTAATTACAAATGAATTTTTGATTCAATCTAACAATTAATAAGTCAATCATGAATAAGTTAATCAATTAAACAATAAATAAATTAGTAATCCAATCAGGAATACAACCAGTCAATAAATTAATCAACCAGAAAAAAAAGAAATTAATAAATCAATCAAGAAAACAATAAATCAAATAAACAATAAGACACTCTATCTATTAATCATGCAGGAAAAAGTCATTTAATTAATCAATCAATGAAACAAACAATCACGTAATCAATCAGTCAGTCAAACAATTAATCAGTCGATCATTCAGTTAACCATCTAAACATTCAATAAATTACAATTAATCCAACAAGCAATCAATTAATCAATCAATTAATCAATAAATCTATCAAAATACCAAACAATCAGTCAATCAGTTAATCAAGCATCCAATCAGTTAATCAATCAATCAATTAATACACATTTTTGCTGATAGTCTAACAAAGGCTTCCAACAAATGCACTCGGTTCCTTCATCCTGAAAAAATCGTTATGTCTTCAGTATAAACTTTGCAGCCTGTGGAATCCTGCTTCATCTAATGCGGTGTCCACATCCTGAAGGCGGTCATTGATCGATTTTAAAATGTCACTTCTATCCATCACTAATGAGCCCTTGATAGGAGCTTGTGAAGCCATGATGTCAGCTCTTTGATTGCCCTAAACCCAGGCATGAGCAGGTCAATAGATTCAGGTCAACCCCTGGAGGTTTGAGGCTCAACAGCAGCTATCCACTCGTACCTAAGCCATCCCTTCTGTACTTTCTAAAGTACGGCTTGCGCGTCTGTCACGATGAATACCTTTGTTATAGAAGTCTCAGATATCCATTTCAGTGCTGAGGTCACTGCTTCCGTCTCCATTCTCATACTGGAGGTTGTTGATATGTATGCCCTTCTGCGTTCAGCAACCTCTCCTCTCACTCTAGCCGAGAAACCCCAGCCTGATATCCCACTGCGCACGACTGATCCGTCGGTGTATATGACAGCGTCACTCTCCTGGGTGTTCTCAGTTATCAGCTGATTTACCTCGTGGTCTTCTTTCTCGTTGCTCCGTTCTCTGCATTCCTTGCCTAAGGCTATGATGACTCTCTGGTACTCTTTCATTCGATCACCAGTTTGGACCCATTCTTCCTCTTTGGCTATCGTCTCAGCTGGAGTGACGTGTCTGATTGTTGTCCCAGCCTGAGCCATCCATGACGACCCTCTCTTGATTCTTGATCCCTTTATGAGATACTACTGTGCAGAGGGTGACGCGTGTATGTGGCTTTGACTTGTGCCAGTTTATGTCTGGATGTCACCCATAACAATCCCAAAATGTACCGCATTATCACAATTTATCGTTCCTCTTCAGACCTCGAATTCAATTACTCTAGCGAAGGCAGCAGTCGTCATGTACTTCCGTAGATCTTCTCGTGGAAGGACACTGACTGTTGCAAAATGCGACTTATGTTATCAGTATACGAAGGGCAGGACTGGAAAATATGTTGTTTTGCATGTACAAAGTTCCGTAGTGCCAATCTTGAACTTGTTGTACAGATGACATATCAGTCTGTTGTGTCTTGCGCGTAGCTGGAGAACGATTCCATGATCTCGCCTGGAGAGTTCGTGGTAAGCATCGTTTTCTATGTAGCCAGGGTGGTCTTTATTCCATGTTGCTCTGTACGTAGCCTTGATAGCTGCTTTTGTCTCATCGTATGTGGCTGCTGCATCACTCTCTTGCAGTGTATCTCCCTTTCTGATCAGTCTGTCTGTCTCCTCTTTGCCTGGAATGTTGCAGTGGGTAGGTATCCGCTGGTCTGCTATTAATGAAGGCTTCTGTGATTCGATAGCGTTTATACGAAGAAATTTAAAATGGACAGAAAACGGTTTAAAATGTTGAACAGTCCTTCGTTTGATACCGATGGGAAGAATATATTTATCGAATAGTTAGGGGGAAGGGGAAGAAGCGAAAGATAAGGCTTGCGGCTAATATAAAAAATACGTTTTTAGCTTCGCCAGAACGGAAGTGTATGTGTGAGGTCTTACGCCTCTTAGCCCTGTCTAACAGGATGTTGGAAAATGTCCGTAACCAAACAAATGCATTTTTCATCTGCCCGCTGACGTAATGACCCTTGCAGTGTCTGCTCGCTGACTTTTAAATTTTCAACAATATCCGTTTTAACATCGTTATATTTTCAATCTCATCGACACTTTTCTTCAGAATTTTCTTCATCTTTCTTCACACTTACCATCAGCTTTCTTCTAATTTATAACTATCTTCAATCAAAATCGTTCCGCGCTTTCTGGAGAACATGTCCTCTACAGATACACCCTAAGTCATCTGGTCCTGAACCATTCGTTCCAACTCTGTCCAAGTCTTCTTTGTTTGCCTCGAACTTTATCTCCTCGTCTCTTATGTTCTGTTTCTGCTTCTCTCGCCCTGTTGATTTCAAAACAGAGATTGTCTTGTAAAGTATTCAGCTAGTTTCTTTAACAGCTGTCCCACCCAAAGCGAGCATGTTTATCTCATCTCTTACTGCACTGGTATCTTTCCAACAGTTCCATAGTCGTCATCTTATATTTCAGTTCCTCTATTCTGCGTGGGAAATCATTTAGGAAAGCATCTTTCCATTTAGTTCTTCCTTTTGCTGCTCTCCATGTTTCAGGGGCATACAAGAGGACTTAACGTTGGTTGATCGGTTGGCTGGTTGGTGGGTTGCTAATGCCCACAATGGGTTGGTAACCCTTTTGTGCGCCCTGAAAACGACGGAACTTGTGACATAATGTATTAGCTTTCCTGACATCCCGAGCGTGCTGATGAAGTGGACCGGGGTCCTCCAGGTTGTGCAATGCTGGGCCTCATCTGCGTGTCACTCACTACTACGGGGATCACATCGATACTCACCTTGTTAGCCAGACTGTTGTTCTCGACAACAGCCCGTTTCCAGGACGACCAACGAGGAGGTCAAGTGAGGGTCTGGGCCAGTATATTTCTCCAGACTCTGGCTAACATTCTCTGATCAGTGTGTTTTGCCTAACCAGACGTTAACCTCACCGACCACATTGGCTATTAACAGTTTCATAATTGCACCGTTCATTTATTAAATTATAAAACATATGGCCCTGCCTACAATAGTATCATCATTTAACCTATGGGCTATACAATAAATCATGCGACCCTCATTGTATTTTCAGCATGAAGTTTCTCCGTTACAACTAATACCCCCAAACGAGTAATTGTGTAAATAGCTCCTTTTCGTGGCTAAAACTGCTTAGCTTTCAATATTTTGAAGTGCTATTAATGAAAACGTAAATTATTGCTCTTGTATATTTCATGAACATGAAATTATCACCTCGGTCCAGCCCGAGCAGATGGGATTTATAACTTTGCCTTTCGACATTACTCGCCTGTGAAGTAATGAATTGATTATCTTACCTTGGAGCGACTGTGATTATTTCCCTTTCCGCTAGTGGACTTGTTTTTAATGTGCTTTTAGACGCGTTCTCTTTTCCTGTACAAAAATAATATTATTCTGGATCAAAGGAGCAAGTGGAGAGTACAATGTTTAAGAGGGAAAGGGGGAGGCGCGATAGGGAGATTCATTGATGAAATATGTGTTACACTTTGTGAGATATGATTAGGGGATATGTATGTACAGATGTACTTGGAATGGGTGGGAATATGTGCAGTACGATGTGTGCTGAGGAGCTGAAGGGTGTGTTGTTAGGGGCTGCAAGATGTGTGAAAAGGGGCTGTAAGGAGTGTTGTTAGGGGCTGTAAGGTGTGTTGTTAGGGGCTGCAGGGTCCGTTGTTAGGGACTGTAGGGTGTGTTGTTAGGGGCTGTAAGGAGTGTTGTTAGGGGATGTAAGGTGTGTTGTTAGGGGCTGAAAGGTGTGTTGTTATGGGCTGTAAGGTGTGTTGTTAGGGGCTGTACGGTGTGTTGTTAGGAGCTGTAAGGAGTGTTGTTAGGAACTGTAAGGAGTGTTGTTAGGGGCTGTAAGGTGTGTTGTTAGGGGCTGTAAGGTGTGTTGTTAGGGGCTGTAAGGTGTGTTGTTAGGGGCTGTAAGGTGTGTTGTTAGGGACTGTAGGGTGTGTTGTTAGGGACTGTAGGGTGTGTTGTTAAGGGAGGTAAGGTGTGTTGTTAGGGGCTGTAAGGTGTGTTGTTAGGGGCTGTAAGGTGTGTTGTTAGGGACTGTAGGGTGTGTTGTTAGGGACTGTAGGGTGTGTTGTTAAGGGAGGTAGGGTGTGTTGTTAGGGGCTGTAGGGTGTGTTGTTAGGGGCTGTAAGGAGAGTTGTTAGGGGCTGTAAGGTGTGTTGTTAGGAGCTGTAGGGTGTTGTTAGGGGCTCTAAGGAGTGTTATTAGGGGCTGTAAGGTGTTGATAGGGGCTGTAAAGTGTGTTGTTAGGGGCTGCAGGATGTGTTGTTAGGTGCTGTTAGGTGTGTTGTTAGGGGCTGTAAGGAGTGTTGTTAGGGGCTGTAAGGTTTGTTGTTAGGGGCTGTAAGGAGTGTTGTTATGGGCTGTGAGGAGTGTTGTTAGGGGCTGTCGGGTTTGTTGTTAGGGGCTGTAAGGAGTGTTGTTATGGGCTGTGAGGAGTGTTGTTAGGGGATGTCGGGTTTGTTCTTAGGGGCTGTAAGGAGTGTTGTTATGGGATGTAAGGAGTGTTGTTAGGGGCTGTCGGGTTTGTTGTTAGGGGCTGTAAGGAGTGTTGTTATGGGATGTAAGGAGTGTTGTTAGGGGCTGTCGGGTTTGTTGTTAGGGGCTGTAAGGAGTGTTGTTAGGGGATGTCAGGAGTGTTGTTAGGGGCTGTAAGGAGTGTTGTTAGGGGCTGTAGGGTTTGTTGTTAGGGGATGTAAGGAGTGTTGTTAGGGGCTGTAAGGAGTGTTGTTAAGGGCTGTAAGGAGTGTTGTTAGGGGATGTAGGGTTTGTTGTTAGGGGCTGTAAGGAGTGTTGTTAAGGGCTGTAGGGTTTGTTGTTAGGGGCTGTAAAGAGTGTTGTTAGGGGCTGTAAAGAGTGTTGTTATGGGCTGTAAGGAGTGTTGTTAGGGGCTGTAAGGAGTGATGTTAGGGGCCTCAAGGTTTGTTGTCAGGGGATGTAAGGAGTGTTGTTAGGGGCTGTAGGGTTTGTTGTTAGGGGCTGTAAGGAGTGTTGTTAGGGGCTCTAAGGAGTGTTGTTAGGTGATGTAAGGAGTGTTGTTCGGGGCTGTAAGGAGTGTTGTTAGGGGCTGTAAGGTGTGTTGTTAGGGGATGTAAGGTGTGTTGTTAGGGGCTGTAAGGAGTGTTGTTATGGGCTGTAAGGAGTGTTGTTAAGGGCTGTAAGGTGTGTTGTTAGGGGCTGTAAGGAGTGTTGTTATGGGCTGTAAGGAGTGTTGTTAGGATTGTAAGGTGTGTTGTTATGGGCTGTAAGGTGTGTTGTTAGGGGCTGTAAGGTTTGTTGTTAGGGGCTATAAGGTGTGTTGTTAGGGGCTGTAAGGAGTATTGTTAGGGGCTGTAAGGAGTGTTTTTATGGGCTGTAAGGAGTGTTGTTAGGATTGTAAGGTGTGTTGTTATGGGCTGTAAGGTGTGCTGTTAGGGGATGTAAGGTGTGTTGTTAGGGGCTGTAAGGTGTGTTATTAGGGGCTATAAAGTGTGTTGTTAGGGGCTGTAAGGTGTGTTGTTAGGGGATGCAGGGTGTGTTGTTAAGGGCTGTAGGGTGTGTTGTTAGGGACTGTAAGGAGTGTTGTTAGGGGCTGTAAGGAGTGTTGTTAGGATTGTAAGGTGTGTTGTTATGGGCTGTAAGGGGTGTTGTTAGGGGCTGTAAGGTTTGTTGTTAGGGGCTGTAAGGGGTGTTGTTAGGGGCTGTAAGGTTTGTTGTTAGGGGCTGTAAGGAGTGTTGTTATGGGCTGTGAGGAGTGTTGTTAGGGGATGTCGGGTTTGTTGTTAGGGGCTGTAAGGAGTGTTGTTATGGGATGTAAGGAGTGTTGTTAGGGGCTGTCGGGTTTGTTGTTAGGGGCTGTAAGGAGTGTTGTTATGGGATGTAAGGAGTGTTGTTAGAGGCTGTCGGGTTTGTTTTTAGGGGCTGTAAGGAGTGTTGTTAGGGGATGTCAGGAGTGTTGTTAGGGGCTGTAATGAGTGTTGTTAGGGGCTGTAGGGTTTGTTGTTAGGGGATGTAAGGAGTGTTGTTAGGGGCTGTAAGGAGTGTTGTTAAGGGCTGTAAGGAGTGTTGTTAGGGGATGTAGGGTTTGTTGTTAGGGGCTGTAAGGAGTGTTGTTAAGGGCTGTAGGGTTTGTTGTTAGGGGCTGTAAAGAGTGTTGTTAGGGGCTGTAAAGAGTGTTGTTATGGGCTGTAAGGAGTGTTGTTAGGGGCTGTAAGGGGTGTTGTTAGGGGCTGTAAGGTTTGTTGTTAGGGGCTGTAAGGAGTGTTGTTATGGGCTGTGAGGAGTGTTGTTAGGGGCTTTCGGGTTTGTTGTTAGGGGCTGTAAGGAGTGTTGTTATGGGCTGTGAGGAGTGTTGTTAGGGGATGTCGGGTTTGTTGTTAGGGGCTGTAAGGAGTGTTGTTATGGGATGTAAGGAGTGTTGTTAGGGGCTGTCGGGTTTGTTGTTAGGGGCTGTAAGGAGTGTTGTTATGGGATGTAAGGAGTGTTGTTAGGGGCTGTCGGGTTTGTTTTTAGGGGCTGTAAGGAGTGTTGTTAGGGGATGTCAGGAGTGTTGTTAGGGGCTGTAATAAGTGTTGTTAGGGGCTGTAGGGTTTGTTGTTAGGGGATGTAAGGAGTGTTGTTAGGGGCTGTAAGGAGTGTTGTTAAGGGCTGTAAGGAGTGTTGTTAGGGGATGTAGGGTTTGTTGTTAGGGGCTGTAAGGAGTGTTGTTAAGGGCTGTAGGGTTTGTTGTTAGGGGCTGTAAAGAGTGTTGTTAAGGGCTGTAAAGAGTGTTGTTATGGGCTGTAAGGAGTGTTGTTAGGGGCTGTAAGGAGTGATGTTAGGGGCTGTAAGGTTTGTTGTCAGGGGATGTAAGGAGTGTTGTTAGGGGCTGTAGGGTTTGTTGTTAGGGGCTGTAAGGAGTGTTGTTAGGGGCTCTAAGGAGTGTTGTTAGGTGATGTAAGGAGTGTTGTTCGGGGCTGTAAGGAGTGTTGTTAGGGGCTGTAAGGTGTGTTGTTAGGGGATGTAAGGTGTGTTGTTAGGGGCTGTAAGGAGTGTTGTTATGGGCTGTAAGGAGTGTTGTTAAGGGCTGTAAGGTGTGTTGTTAGGGGCTGTAAGGAGTGTTGTTATGGGCTGTAAGGAGTGTTGTTAGGATTGTAAGGTGTGTTGTTATGGGCTGTAAGGTGTGTTGTTAGGGGCTGTAAGGTTTGTTGTTAGGGGCTATAAGGTGTGTTGTTAGGGGCTGTAAGGAGTGTTGTTAGGGGCTGTAAGGAGTGTTGTTATGGGCTGTAAGGAGTGTTGTTAGGATTGTAAGGTGTGTTATGGGCTGTAAGGTGTGCTGTTAGGGGATGTAAGGTGTGTTGTTAGGGGCTGTAAGGTGTGTTATTAGGGGCTATAAAGTGTGTTGTTAGGGGCTGTAAGGTGTGTTGTTAGGGGATGCAGGGTGTGTTGTTAAGGGCTGTAGGGTGTGTTGTTAGGGACTGTAAGGAGTGTTGTTAGGGGCTGTAAGGAGTGTTGTTAGGATTGTAAGGTGTGTTGTTATGGGCTGTAAGGTGTGTTGTTAGGGGCTGTAAGGTGTGTTGTTAGGGGCTGTAAGGTGTGTTGTTAGGGGCTATAAGATGTGTTGTTAGGGGCTGTAAGGTGTGTTGTTGGGGGATGCAGGGTGTGTTGTTAAGGGCTGTAGGGTGTGTTGTTTGGGGCTGTAGGGTGTGTTGTTCGGGGCTGTAAGGTGTGTATTTAGGGGCTGTAAGGTGTGTTGATAGGGGTTGTAAGGAGAGTTGTTAGGGGCTGTAAGGTGTGTTGTTAGGAGCTGTAGGGTGTTGTTAGAGGCTGCAGGATGTGTTGTTAGGTGCTGTTAGGTGTGTTGTTAGGGGCTGTAAGGTGTGTTGTTAGGGGCTGTAAGGTTTGTTGTTAGGGGCTGTAAGGAGTGTTGTTATGGGCTGTAAGGAGTGTTGTTAGGGGATGTAAGCAGTGTTGTTAGGGGCTGTCGGGTTTGTTGTTAGGGGCTGTAAGGAGTGTTGTTAGGGGATATCAGGAGTGTTGTTAGGGGCTGTAAGGAGTGTTGTAAGGGGCTGTAAGGAGTGATGTTAGGGGCTGTAGGGTTTGTTGTTAGGGGCTATAAGGAGTGTTGTTAGGGGCTGTAAGGAGTGTTGTTATGGGCTGTAAGGTGTGCTGTTAGGGGATGTAAGGTGTGTTGTTAGGGGCTGTAAGGTGTGTTATTAGGGGCTATAAAGTGTGTTGTTAGGGGCTGTAAGGTGTGTTGTTAGGGGATGCAGGGTGTGTTGTTAAGGGCTGTAGGGTGTGTTGTTAGGGACTGTAAGGAGTGTTGTTAGGGGCTGTAAGGAGTGTTGTTAGGATTGTAAGGTGTGTTGTTATGGGCTGTAAGGGGTGTTGTTAGGGGCTGTAAGGTTTGTTGTTAGGGGCTGTAAAGGGTGTTGTTAGGGGCTGTAAGGTTTGTTGTTAGGGGATGTAAGGAGTGTTGTTATGGGCTGTGAGGAGTGTTGTTAGGGGCTTTCGGGTTTGTTGTTAGGGGCTGTAAGGAGTGTTGTTATGGGCTGTGAGGAGTGTTGTTAGGGGATGTCGGGTTTGTTGTTAGGGGCTGTAAGGAGTGTTGTTATGGGATGTAAGGAGTGTTGTTAGGGGCTGTCGGGTTTGTTGTTAGGGGCTGTAAGGAGTGTTGTTATGGGATGTAAGGAGTGTTGTTAGGGGCTGTCGGGTTTGTTTTTAGGGGCTGTAAGGAGTGTTGTTAGGGGATGTCAGGAGTGTTGTTAGGGGCTGTAATGAGTGTTGTTAGGGGCTGTAGGGTTTGTTGTTAGGGGATGTAAGGAGTGTTGTTAGGGGCTGTAAGGAGTGTTGTTAAGGGCTGTAAGGAGTGTTGTTAGGGGATGTAGGGTTTGTTGTTAGGGGCTGTAAGGAGTGTTGTTAAGGGCTGTAGGGTTTGTTGTTAGGGGCTGTAAAGAGTGTTGTTAGGGGCTGTAAAGAGTGTTGTTATGGGCTGTAAGGAGTGTTGTTAGGGGCTGTAAGGGGTGTTGTTAGGGGCTGTAAGGTTTGTTGTTAGGGGCTGTAAGGAGTGTTGTTATGGGCTGTGAGGAGTGTTGTTAGGGGCTTTCGGGTTTGTTGTTAGGGGCTGTAAGGAGTGTTGTTATGGGCTGTGAGGAGTGTTGTTAGGGGATGTCGGGTTTGTTGTTAGGGGCTGTAAGGAGTGTTGTTATGGGATGTAAGGAGTGTTGTTAGGGGCTGTCGGGTTTGTTGTTAGGGGCTGTAAGGAGTGTTGTTATGGGATGTAAGGAGTGTTGTTAGGGGCTGTCGGGTTTGTTTTTAGGGGCTGTAAGGAGTGTTGTTAGGGGATGTCAGGAGTGTTGTTAGGGGCTGTAATGAGTGTTGTTAGGGGCTGTAGGGTTTGTTGTTAGGGGATGTAAGGAGTGTTGTTAGGGGCTGTAAGGAGTGTTGTTAAGGGCTGTAAGGAGTGTTGTTAGGGGATGTAGGGTTTGTTGTTAGGGGCTGTAAGGAGTGTTGTTAAGGGCTGTAGGGTTTGTTGTTAGGGGCTGTAATAAGTGTTGTTAGGGGCTGTAAAGAGTGTTGTTATGGGCTGTAAGGAGTGTTGTTAGGGGCTGTAAGGAGTGATGTTAGGGGCTGTAAGGTTTGTTGTCAGGGGATGTAAGGAGTGTTGTTAGGGGCTGTAGGGTTTGTTGTTAGGGGCTGTAAGGAGTGTTGTTAGGGGCTCTAAGGAGTGTTGTTAGGTGATGTAAGGAGTGTTGTTCGGGGCTGTAAGGAGTGTTGTTAGGGGCTGTAAGGTGTGTTGTTAGGGGATGTAAGGTGTGTTGTTAGGGGCTGTAAGGAGTGTTGTTATGGGCTGTAAGGAGTGTTGTTAAGGGCTGTAAGGTGTGTTGTTAGGGGCTGTAAGGAGTGTTGTTATGGGCTGTAAGGAGTGTTGTTAGGATTGTAAGGTGTGTTGTTATGGGCTGTAAGGTGTGTTGTTAGGGGCTGTAAGGTTTGTTGTTAGGGGCTATAAGGTGTATTGTTAGGGGCTGTAAGGAGTGTTGTTAGGGGCTGTAAGGAGTGTTGTTATGGGCTGTAAGGAGTGTTGTTAGGATTGTAAGGTGTGTTGTTATGGGCTGTAAGGTGTGCTGTTAGGGGATGTAAGGTGTGTTGTTAGGGGCTGTAAGGTGTGTTATTAGGGGCTATAAAGTGTGTTGTTAGGGGCTGTAAGGTGTGTTGTTAGGGGATGCAGGGTGTGTTGTTAAGGGCTGTAGGGTGTGTTGTTAGGGACTGTAAGGAGTGTTGTTAGGGGCTGTAAGGAGTGTTGTTAGGATTGTAAGGTGTGTTGTTATGGGCTGTAAGGTGTGTTGTTAGGGGCTGTAAGGTGTGTTGTTAGGGGCTGTAAGGTGTGTTGTTAGGGGCTATAAGATGTGTTGTTAGGGGCTGTAAGGTGTGTTGTTGGGGGATGCAGGGTGTGTTGTTAAGGGCTGTAGGGTGTGTTGTTTGGGGCTGTAGGGTGTGTTGTTCGGGGCTGTAAGGTGTGTATTTAGGGGCTGTAAGGTGTGTTGATAGGGGTTGTAAGGAGAGTTGTTAGGGGCTGTAAGGTGTGTTGTTAGGAGCTGTAGGGTGTTGTTAGAGGCTGCAGGATGTGTTGTTAGGTGCTGTTAGGTGTGTTGTTAGGGGCTGTAAGGTGTGTTGTTAGGGGCTGTAAGGTTTGTTGTTAGGGGCTGTAAGGAGTGTTGTTATGGGCTGTAAGGAGTGTTGTTAGGGGATGTAAGCAGTGTTGTTAGGGGCTGTCGGGTTTGTTGTTAGGGGCTGTAAGGAGTGTTGTTAGGGGATATCAGGAGTGTTGTTAGGGGCTGTAAGGAGTGTTGTAAGGGGCTGTAAGGAGTGATGTTAGGGGCTGTAGGGTTTGTTGTTAGGGGCTATAAGAAGTGTTGTTAGGGGCTGTAAGGAGTGTTGTTATGGGCTGTAAGGAGTGTTGTTAGGGGCTGTAAGGAGTGATGTTAGGGGCTGTAAGGAGTGTTGTTAGGGGCTTTAAGGAGTGTTGTTATGGGCTGTAAGGAGTGTTGTTAGGGGCTGTAGGGTTTGTTTTAGGGGCTGTAAGGAGTGTTGTTAGGGGCTGTAAATAATGTTGTTAGGGGCTGTAAGGAGTGTTGTTAGGGGCTGTAAGGAGTGTTGTTAGGGGATGTAGAGTATGTTGTTATGGGCTGTAAGGTTTGTTGTTAGGAGCGGTAGGATGTGTGTTAGGGGCTATAAAGTGTGCGGTTAGGGGTTAAAGGGTGTGTTGTTAGGAGTTGTAGGGTGTTGTTAGGGGCTGTAAGGAGTGTTGTTAGGGGCTGTAAGGTGTTGTTAGGAGCTGTAAGGTGTTTTGTTAGGGGCTGCAGGATGTGTTGTTAGGGGCTGCAGGATGTGTTGTTAGGTGATGTAAGGTGTGTTGTTAGGGGCTGTAAGGTGTGTTGTTAGGGGATGTAAGGAGTGTTGTTAGGGGCTGTAAGGAGTGTTGTTAGGGGCTGTAAGGAGTGTTGTTAGGATTGTAAGGTGTGTTGTTATGGGCTGTAAGGTCTGTTGTTAGGGGATGTAAGGTGTGTTGTTAGGGGCTGTAAGGTGTGTTGTTAGGGGCTATACTGTGTGTTGTTAGGGGCTGTAAGGTGTGTTGTTAGGGGATGCAGGGTGTGTTGTTAGGGACTTTAGGGTGTGTTGTTAAGGGCTGTAGGGTGTGTTGTTAAGGGCTGTAAGGAGTGTTGTTAGGGGCTGTAATGAGTGTTGTTAGTATTGTAAGGTGTTATTATGGGCTGTAAGGTGTGTTGTTAGGGGCTGTAAGGTGTGTTGTTAGCGGCTGTAAGGTGTGTTGTTAGGGACTACAGAGTGTGTTGTTAGGGACTGTAGGCTATATGGTTAAGGGCTGTAGGTTGTGTTGTTAGAGGCTGTAGGGTGTGTTGTTAGGGGTTGTAAGGTGTGTTGTTAGGAGCTGTAGGGTGTTATTAGGGGGTATAAGGAGTGTTGTTAGGGGCTGTAAGGAGTGTTGTTAGGGACTGTAAGGAGTGTTGTTAGGGGCTGGAAGGTTTGTTGTTAAGGGCTGTAAGGAGTGTTGTTAGGGGCTGTAAGGAGTGTTGTTAGGGGCTTTAAGGAGTGTTGATAGGGGCTGTAAGGAGTGTTTTTATGGGCTGTAAGGAGTGTTGTTAGGGGCTGTAAGGTGTGTTGTTAGGGGCTGTAAGGAGTGTTGTTATGGGCTGTAAGGAGTGTTGTTAGGGGCTATAGGGTGTTGTTAGGGGCTGTAAGGAGTGTTGTTATGGGCTGTAAGGAGTGTTGTTAGGATTGTAAGGTGTGTTGTTATGGGCTGTAAGGTGTGTAGTTAGGGGCTGTAAGGTGTGTTGTTAGGGGATGTAAGGTGTGTTGTTAGGGGCTGTAAGGAGTGTTGTTAGGGGCTGTAAGGAGTGTTGTTATGGGCTGTAAGGAGTGTTGTTAGGATTGTAAGGTGTGTTGTTATGGGCTGTAAGGTGTGTTGTTAGGGGATGTAAGGTGTGTTGTTAGGGGCTGTAAGGTGTGTTGTTAGGGGCTATAAAGTGTGTTGTTAGGGGCTGTAAGGTGTGTTGTTAGGGGATGCAGGGTGTGTTGTTAAGGGCTGTAGGGTGTGTTGTTAGGGACTGTAAGGAGTGTTGTTAGGGGCTGTAAGGAGTGTTGTTATGGGCTGTAAGGAGTGTTGTTAGGATTGTAAGGTGTATTGTTATGGGCTGTAATGTGTATTGTTAGGGGCTGTAAGGTGTGTTGTTAGGGGCTGTAAGGTGTGTTGTTATGGGCTATAAGGTGTGTTGTTAGGGGCTGTAAGGTGTATTGTTAGGGGATGCAGGGTGTGTTGTTAATGGCTGTAGGGTGTGCTGTTAGGGGCTGTAGGGTGTGTTGTTCGGGGCTGTAAGGTGTGTATTTAGGGGCTGTAAGGTGTGTTGTTAGGGGCTGTAAGGAGAGTTGTTAGGGGCTGTAAGGTGTGTTGTTAGGAGCTGTAGGGTGTTGTTAGGGGCGGCAGGATGTGTTGTTAGGTGCTGTTAGGTGTGTTGTTAGGGGCTGTAAGGAGTGTTGTTAGGGGCTGTAAGGTTTGTTGTTAGGGGCTGTAAGGAGTGTTGTTATGGGCTTTAAGGAGTGTTGTTAGGGGATGTAAGGAGTGTTGTTAGGGGCTGTCGGGTTTGTTGTTAGGGGCTGTAAGGAGTGTTGTTAGGGGATATCGGGAGTGTTATTAGGGGCTGTAAGGAGTGTTGTTAGGGGCTATAAGGACTGATCTTAGGGGCTGTAAGGTTTGTTGTTAGGGGCTATAAGGAGTGTTGTTAGGGGCTGTAAGGAGTGTTGTTATGGGCTGTAAGGAGTGTTGTTAGGGGCTGTAAGGAGTGATGTTAGGGGCTGTAAGGTTTGTTGTTAGGGGCTGTAAGGAGTGTTGTTAGGGGCTGTAAGGAGTGTTGTTAGGGCTGTAGGGTTTGTTTTTAGGGGCTGTAAGGAGTGTTGTTAAGGGCTGTAAATAGTGTTGTTAGGGGCTGTAAGGAGTGTTGTTAGGGGCTGTAAGGAGTGTTGTTAGGGGATGTAGAGTATGTTGTTATGGGCTGTAAGGTTTGTTGTTATGGGCTGTAAGGTTTGTTGTTAGGAGCGGTAGGATGTGTGTTAGGGGCTATAAAGTGTGCGGTTAGGGGTTAAAGGGTGTGTTGTTAGGAGCTATAAGGTGTTGTTAGGAGCTGTAAGGTGTTTTGTTAGGGGCTGCAGGATGTTTTGTTAGGGGCTGCAGGATGTGTTGTTAGGTGATGTAAGGTGTGTTGTTCGGCCCTGTTAGGAGTGTTGTTAGGGGCTCTATAGTTTGTTTTTAGGGGCTGTAAGGAGTGTTGTTAGGGGCTGTAAGGTGTGTTGTTAGGGGCTGTAAGGTGTGTTGTTAGGGGATGTAAGGAGTGTTGTTAGGGGCTGTAAGGAGTGTTGTTAGGGGCTGTAAGGAGTGTTGTTAGGATTGTAAGGTGTGTTGTTATGGGCTGTAAGGTCTGTTGTTAGGGGCTGTAAGGTGTGTTGTTAGGGGCTGTAAGGTGTGTTGTTAGGGGCTATACTGTGTGTTGTTAGGGGCTGTAAAGTGTGTTGTTAGGGGATGCAGGGTGTGTTGTTAGGGACTTTAGGGTGTGTTGTTAGGGGCTGTAGGGTGTGTTGTTAGGGGCTGTAAGGAGTGTAGTTATGGGCTGTAATGAGTGTTGTTAGTATTGTAAGGTGTTATTATGGGTTGTAAGGTGTGTTGTTAGGGGCTGTAAGGTGTGTTGTTAGGGGCTGTAAGGTGTGTTGTTAGGGACTATAGAGTGTGTTGTTAGGGACTGTAGGGTGTATGGTTAAGGGCTGTAGGGTGTGTTGTTAGAGGCTGTAGGGTGTGTTGTTAGGGGTTGTAATGTGTGTTGTTAGGAGCTGTAGGGTGTTATTATGGGGTATAAGGAGTGTTTTTAGGGGCTGTAAGGAGTGTTGTTAGGGGCTGTAAGGAGTGTTGTTAGGGGCTGTAAGGAGTGTTGTTAGGGGCTGTAAGGAGTGTTGTTAGGATTGTAAGGTGTGTTGTTATGGGCTGTAAGGTCTGTTGTTAGGGGATGTAAGGTGTGTTGTTAGGGGCTGTAAGGTGTGTTGTTAGGGGCTATACTGTGTGTTGTTAGGGGCTGTAAGGTGTGTTGTTAGGGGATGCAGGGTGTGTTGTTAGGGACTTTAGGGTGTGTTGTTAAGGGCTGTAGGGTGTGTTGTTAAGGGCTGTAAGGAGTGTTGTTAGGGGCTGTAATGAGTGTTGTTAGTATTGTAAGGTGTTATTATGGGCTGTAAGGTGTGTTGTTAGGGGCTGTAAGGTGTGTTGTTAGGGGCTGTAAGGTGTGTTGTTAGGGACTACAGAGTGTGTTGTTAGGGACTGTAGGCTATATGGTTAAGGGCTGTAGGTTGTGTTGTTAGAGGCTGTAGGGTGTGTTGTTAGGGGTTGTAAGGTGTGTTGTTAGGAGCTGTAGGGTGTTATTAGGGGGTATAAGGAGTGTTGTTAGGGGCTGTAAGGAGTGTTGTTAGGGACTGTAAGGAGTGTTGTTAGGGGCTGGAAGGTTTGTTGTTAAGGGCTGTAAGGAGTGTTGTTAGGGGCTGTAAGGAGTGTTGTTAGGGGCTTTAAGGAGTGTTGATAGGGGCTGTAAGGAGTGTTTTTATGGGCTGTAAGGAGTGTTGTTAGGGGCTGTAAGGTGTGTTGTTAGGGGCTGTAAGGAGTGTTGTTATGGGCTGTAAGGAGTGTTGTTAGGGGCTATAGGGTGTTGTTAGGGGCTGTAAGGAGTGTTGTTATGGGCTGTAAGGAGTGTTGTTAGGATTGTAAGGTGTGTTGTTATGGGCTGTAAGGTGTGTAGTTAGGGGCTGTAAGGTGTGTTGTTAGGGGCTGTAAGGTGTGTTGTTAGGGGCTGTAAGGAGTGTTGTTAGGGGCTTTAAGGAGTGTTGTTATGGGCTGTAAGGAGTGTTGTTAGGATTGTAAGGTGTGTTGTTATGGGCTGTAAGGTGTGTTGTTAGGGGATGTAAGGTGTGTTGTTAGGGGCTGTAAGGTGTGTTGTTAGGGGCTATAAAGTGTGTTGTTAGGGGCTGTAAGGTGTGTTGTTAGGGGATGCAGGGTGTGTTGTTAAGGGCTGTAGGGTGTGTTGTTAGGGACTGTAAGGAGTGTTGTTAGGGGCTGTAAGGAGTGTTGTTATGGGCTGTAAGGAGTGTTGTTAGGATTGTAAGGTGTATTGTTATGGGCTGTAAGGTGTGTTGTTAGGGGCTGTAAGGTGTGTTGTTAGGGGCTGTAAGGTGTGTTGTTATGGGCTATAAGGTGTGTTGTTAGGGGCTGTAAGGTGTATTGTTAGGGGATGCAGGGTGTGTTGTTAATGGCTGTAGGGTGTGCTGTTAGGGGCTGTAGGGTGTGTTGTTCGGGGCTGTAAGGTGTGTATTTAGGGGCTGTAAGGTGTGTTGTTAGGGGCTGTAAGGAAAGTTGTTAGGGGCTGTAAGGTGTGTTGTTAGGAGCTGTAGGGTGTTGTTAGGGGCGGCAGGATGTGTTGTTAGGTGCTGTTAGGTGTGTTGTTAGGGGCTGTAAGGAGTGTTGTTAGGGGCTGTAAGGTTTGTTGTTATGGGCTGTAAGGAGTGTTGTTATGGGCTTTAAGGAGTGTTGTTAGGGGATGTAAGGAGTGTTGTTAGGGGCTGTCGGGTTTGTTGTTAGGGGCTGTAAGGAGTGTTGTTAGGGGATATCGGGAGTGTTATTAGGGGCTGTAAGGAGTGTTGTTATGGGCTGTAAGGACTGATCTTAGGGGCTGTAAGGTTTGTTGTTAGGGGCTATAAGGAGTGTTGTTAGGGGCTGTAAGGAGTGTTGTTATGGGCTGTAAGGAGTGTTGTTAGGGGCTGTAAGGAGTGATGTTAGGGGCTGTAAGGTTTGTTGTTAGGGGCTGTAAGGAGTGTTGTTAGGGGCTGTAAGGAGTGTTGTTAGGGGCTGTAGGGTTTGTTTTTAGGGGCTGTAAGGAGTGTTGTTAAGGGCTGTAAATAGTGTTGTTAGGGGCTGTAAGGAGTGTTGTTAGGGGCTGTAAGGAGTGTTGTTAGGGGATGTAGAGTATGTTGTTATGGGCTGTAAGGTTTGTTGTTATGGGCTGTAAGGTTTGTTGTTAGGAGCGGTAGGATGTGTGTTAGGGGCTATAAAGTGTGCGGTTAGGGGTTAAAGGGTGTGTTGTTAGGAGCTATAAGGTGTTGTTAGGAGCTGTAAGGTGTTTTGTTAGGGGCTGTAATGAGTGTTGTTAGTATTGTAAGGTGTTATTATGGGCTGTAAGGTGTGTTGTTAGGGGCTGTAAGGTGTGTTGTTAGGGGCTGTAAGGTGTGTTGTTAGGGACTACAGAGTGTGTTGTTAGGGACTGTAGGCTATATGGTTAAGGGCTGTAGGTTGTGTTGTTAGAGGCTGTAGGGTGTGTTGTTAGGGGTTGTAAGGTGTGTTGTTAGGAGCTGTAGGGTGTTATTAGGGGGTATAAGGAGTGTTGTTAGGGGCTGTAAGGAGTGTTGTTAGGGACTGTAAGGAGTGTTGTTAGGGGCTGGAAGGTTTGTTGTTAAGGGCTGTAAGGAGTGTTGTTAGGGGCTGTAAGGAGTGTTGTTAGGGGCTTTAAGGAGTGTTGATAGGGGCTGTAAGGAGTGTTTTTATGGGCTGTAAGGAGTGTTGTTAGGGGCTGTAAGGTGTGTTGTTAGGGCTGTAAGGAGTGTTGTTATGGGCTGTAAGGAGTGTTGTTAGGGGCTATAGGGTGTTGTTAGGGGCTGTAAGGAGTGTTGTTATGGGCTGTAAGGAGTGTTGTTAGGATTGTAAGGTGTGTTGTTATGGGCTGTAAGGTGTGTAGTTAGGGGCTGTAAGGTGTGTTGTTAGGGGCTGTAAGGTGTGTTGTTAGGGGCTGTAAGGAGTGTTGTTAGGGGCTGTAAGGAGTGTTGTTATGGGCTGTAAGGAGTGTTGTTAGGATTGTAAGGTGTGTTGTTATGGGCTGTAAGGTGTGTTGTTAGGGGATGTAAGGTGTGTTGTTAGGGGCTGTAAGGTGTGTTGTTAGGGGCTATAAAGTGTGTTGTTAGGGGCTGTAAGGTGTGTTGTTAGGGGATGCAGGGTGTGTTGTTAAGGGCTGTAGGGTGTGTTGTTAGGGACTGTAAGGAGTGTTGTTAGGGGCTGTAAGGAGTGTTGTTATGGGCTGTAAGGAGTGTTGTTAGGATTGTAAGGTGTATTGTTATGGGCTGTAAGGTGTGTTGTTAGGGGCTGTAAGGTGTGTTGTTAGGGGCTGTAAGGTGTGTTGTTATGGGCTATAAGGTGTGTTGTTAGGGGCTGTAAGGTGTATTGTTAGGGGATGCAGGGTGTGTTGTTAATGGCTGTAGGGTGTGCTGTTAGGGGCTGTAGGGTGTGTTGTTCGGGGCTGTAAGGTGTGTATTTAGGGGCTGTAAGGTGTGTTGTTAGGGGCTGTAAGGAAAGTTGTTAGGGGCTGTAAGGTGTGTTGTTAGGAGCTGTAGGGTGTTGTTAGGGGCGGCAGGATGTGTTGTTAGGTGCTGTTAGGTGTGTTGTTAGGGGCTGTAAGGAGTGTTGTTAGGGGCTGTAAGGTTTGTTGTTAGGGGCTGTAAGGAGTGTTGTTATGGGCTTTAAGGAGTGTTGTTAGGGGATGTAAGGAGTGTTGTTAGGGGCTGTCGGGTTTGTTGTTAGGGGCTGTAAGGAGTGTTGTTAGGGGATATCGGGAGTGTTATTAGGGGCTGTAAGGAGTGTTGTTAGGGGCTGTAAGGACTGATCTTAGGGGCTGTAAGGTTTGTTGTTAGGGGCTATAAGGAGTGTTGTTAGGGGCTGTAAGGAGTGTTGTTATGGGCTGTAAGGAGTGTTGTTAGGGGCTGTAAGGAGTGATGTTAGGGGCTGTAAGGTTTGTTGTTAGGGGCTGTAAGGAGTGTTGTTAGGGGCTGTAAGGAGTGTTGTTAGGGGCTGTAGGGTTTGTTTTTAGGGGCTGTAAGGAGTGTTGTTAAGGGCTGTAAATAGTGTTGTTAGGGGCTGTAAGGAGTGTTGTTAGGGGCTGTAAGGAGTGTTGTTAGGGGATGTAGAGTATGTTGTTATGGGCTGTAAGGTTTGTTGTTATGGGCTGTAAGGTTTGTTGTTAGGAGCGGTAGGATGTGTGTTAGGGGCTATAAAGTGTGCGGTTAGGGGTTAAAGGGTGTGTTGTTAGGAGCTATAAGGTGTTGTTAGGAGCTGTAAGGTGTTTTGTTAGGGGCTGCAGGATGTTTTGTTAGGGGCTGCAGGATGTGTTGTTAGGTGATGTAAGGTGTGTTGTTCGGCCCTGTTAGGAGTGTTGTTAGGGGCTCTATAGTTTGTTTTTAGGGGCTGTAAGGAGTGTTGTTAGGGGCTGTAAGGTGTGTTGTTAGGGGCTGTAAGGTGTGTTGTTAGGGGATGTAAGGAGTGTTGTTAGGGGCTGTAAGGAGTGTTGTTAGGGGCTGTAAGGAGTGTTGTTAGGATTGTAAGGTGTGTTGTTATGGGCTGTAAGGTCTGTTGTTAGGGGCTGTAAGGTGTGTTGTTAGGGGCTGTAAGGTGTGTTGTTAGGGGCTATACTGTGTGTTGTTAGGGGCTGTAAAGTGTGTTGTTAGGGGATGCAGGGTGTGTTGTTAGGGACTTTAGGGTGTGTTGTTAGGGGCTGTAGGGTGTGTTGTTAGGGGCTGTAAGGAGTGTAGTTATGGGCTGTAATGAGTGTTGTTAGTATTGTAAGGTGTTATTATGGGTTGTAAGGTGTGTTGTTAGGGGCTGTAAGGTGTGTTGTTAGGGGCTGTAAGGTGTGTTGTTAGGGACTATAGAGTGTGTTGTTAGGGACTGTAGGGTGTATGGTTAAGGGCTGTAGGGTGTGTTGTTAGAGGCTGTAGGGTGTGTTGTTAGGGGTTGTAATGTGTGTTGTTAGGAGCTGTAGGGTGTTATTATGGGGTATAAGGAGTGTTTTTAGGGGCTGTAAGGAGTGTTGTTAGGGGCTGTAAGGAGTGTTGTTAGGGGCTGTAAGGATTGTTGTTAGGGGCTGTAAGTTTTGTTGTTAGGGGCTGTAAGAAGTGTTGTTAGGGGTTGTAAGGAGTGTTGTTAGGGGCTGTAAGGAGTGTTGTTAGGGACTGTAGGGTTTGTTGTTAGGGGCTGTAAGGAGTGTTGTTAGGGGCTGTAAAGTGTTAGGGGCTGTAAAGAGTGTTGTTAGGGGTTGTAAGGAGTGTTGTTAGGGGCTGTAAGGAGTGTTGTTAGGGGCTGTAGGGTATGTTGTTATGGGCTGTAATGTGTGTTGTTAGAGGCTGTAGGGTGTGTTGTTAGGGGTTGTAAGGTATGTTGTTAGGAGCTGTAGGGTGTTATTAGGGGTATAAGGAGTGTTGTTAGGGGCTGTAAGGAGTGTTGTTAGGGACTGTAAAGAGTGTTGTTAGGGGCTGGAAGGTTTGTTGTTAGGGGCTGTAAGGAGTGTTGTTAGGGGCTGTAAAGAGTGTTGTTAGGGGTTGTAAGGAGTGTTGTTAGGGGCTGTAAGGAGTGTTGTTAGGGGCTGTAGGGTATGTTGTTATGGGCTGTAGTGTGTGTTGTTAGGGGCTGTAGGGTGTTGTTAGGGGCTGTGAAGAGGGTTGTTAGGAGCTGTAAGGTGTTTGTTAGGGGCTGCAGGATTGTTGTTAAGTGCTGTAAATTGTGTTGTTCGGGGCTGTAAGGAGTGTTGTTAGGGGCTGTAAGGTTTGTTGTTAGGGGATGTAAGGAGTGTTGTTAAGGGCTGTAAGTAGTGTTATTAAGGGGCTGTAGGGTTTGTTGTTAGGGTGTAATGAGTGTTGTTAGGGGATGTAGGGTTTTTTGTTAAGTGCTGTCAGGAGTGTTGTTAGGGGCTGTAAGGACTGTTGTTAGGGGCTGTAAGGAGTGTTTTAAGGGGCTGTAAGGTGTATTGTTAGGGGCTGTATGGTTTGTTGTTAAGGGCTGTAGGGTGTGTTGTTAGGGGCTGTAGTGTGTGTTGTTAGAGGCTGTAGGGTGTGTTGTTAGGGGCTGTAAGGTGTATTGTTAGGGGCTGGATGGTTTGTTGTTAGGGGCTATAATGTGTGTTGTTAGGGGCTGTAGGGTGTGTTGTTACGGGCTGTAAGGAGTGTTGTTAGGGGCTGTAGGGTGTGTTGTTAGGGGCTGCAGGGTGTGTTGTTAGGGGCTGTAAGGAGTGTTGTTAGGGACTGTAGGGTGTGTTGTTAGGGGCTCTAGGGTGTGTTGCTAGAGGCTGCAGGGTGTGTTGTTAGGGGCTGCAGGGTCTGTTGTTTGGGGCTGCAGGGTGTGTTGTTAGGGTCTGTAAGGTGTGTTGTTAGGGGCTTCAGGGTGTGTTGTTATGGGCTGCAGGGTGTATTTTTAGGGGCTGTGAGGAGTATTCTTAGGGGCTAAAGGGTGTGTAGGTTAGGGGCTACAGCGTGTGTTGTTTGAGGCTGTAAGGAGTGTTGTTTTATACGTTTGTTGAAACGTTTTAAAGACGGTCTGAATGACTCACTAAAAAGTTGCCAGATAGACTTCGACACCTGGGAATGTCTTGCGAAAAACAGCTCTGACTGGAGAAGCGCAGTTAAATCGGGTGTAGCTGCCGGTGAAGACGACCGTGTTGTGAAAGCCCAGAACAGACGCGAGACGCGGAAATCCCGAGCAGCAGGAACACCATCACCTTCTACAAACTTCATGTGCACGATATGTAGCAGATGTTTTCGTGCTGGCATTGGCCTGTTCAGCCACATGCGCACCCACACCCAACAGGGAAATCTGTGACAACGATGGACAGCTATTATTATTATTATAAATAGTGTTGTTAGGGGCTGTAGGGTATGTTGGTTAGGGGCTCCAGGGTGTGTTGCTAGAGGCTGCAGGGTGTGTTGTTAGGGGCTACAGGGTGTTATGTTAGGGGCTGCAGGGTGTGTTAATAGGGTCTGTAAGGTGTGTTGTTAGGGACTGCAGGAAGTGTTCTCAGGGCTGCAGGGTGTGTGTTAGGGGCTGTAAGGAGTGTTGTTAGGGGCTGTAAGGAGTGTTGTTAGGGGCTGTAGGATGTGTTGTTTCTGTTGTTAGGGGCTGCAGGGTGTGTTATTAGGGGCTGAAAGGATTGTTGTTAGGGGATGTAAGGTGTGTTATTAGGGGCTGCAGGGTGTGTTGTTAGGGGCTGTAAGGAGTGTTGTTAGGGGCTGTAGGGTCTGTTGTTAGGGGCTGTATGGTGTGTTGGTAGGGGGCTGTAAGGAGTGTTGTTAGGGGCTGTAGGGTGTGTTGTTAAGGGATGTAAGGAGTGTTGTTAGGGGATGTAGGGGTGTGTTGTTAGGGATGTAAGGAGTGTTGTTAGGGACTGTAGGGTGTTTTGTTAGGGGCTCCAGGGTGTGTTGCTAGAGGTTGCAGGGTGTGTTGTTACGGGCTGCAGGGTGTGTTGTTAGGGGCTGCAGGGTGTTGTTAGGGGATGTAAGAAGTGTTGTTAGGGGCTGTAAGGAGTGTTGTTAGGGGCTGTAAGGAGTGTTGTTAGGGGCTGTAAGGAGTGTTGTTAGGGGCTGTAAGAAGTGTTGTTAGGGGCTGTAAGGAGTGTTGTTAGGAGCTGTAAGGAGTGTTGTTAGGGGCTGTAAGGAGTGTTGTTAGGGGCTGTAAGGAGTGTTGTTAGGGGCTGTAAGGAGTGTTGTTAGGGGATGTAAGGATTGTTGTTAGGGGCTGTAAGAAGTGTTGTTAGGGGCTGTAAGGGAGTGTTGTTAGGGGCTGTAAGGAGTGTTGTTAGGGGCTGTAAGGAGTGTTGTTAGGGGCTGTAAGGAGTGTTGTTAGGGGCTGTAAGAAGTGTTGTTAGGGGCTGTAAGGAGTGTTGTTAGGGGCTGTAAGGAGTGTTGTTAGGGGCTGTAAGGAGTGTTGTTAAGGGCTGTAAGGAGTGTTGTTAGGGCTGTAAGGAGTGTTGTTAGGGGCTGTAAGAAGTGTTGTTAGGGGCTGTAAGGAGTGTTGTTAGGGACTGTACGGAGTGTTGTTAGGGGGCTGTAATGAGTGTTGTTAAGGGCAGAAAGGAGTGTTGTTAGGGGATGCAGGATGTGTTGTTAGGGGATGTAAGGTGTGTTGTTAGGGGCTGTAGGATGTGTTGTTAGGGCTGTAACGTGTGTTTTTAGGGGTTGTAGGGTGTGTTGTTAGGGGCTGCATTGTGTGTTGTTAGGGGCTTTAAGGATTGTTGTTAGGGGATGTAGGGTGTGTTGTTAGGGCTACAGGGTGTGTTGTTAAGGGCTTAATGAGTGTTGTTAGGGCTGTAAGGAGTGCTTTGGGGCTGTAGGATATTTGTTAGGGCCTTAGAATATGTTGTTAGGGGCTGTACGATGTATTGTTATGAGCTGTAAGGTGTGTTGTTAGGGGCTGTAGGATGGGTTCTTAGGGGCTGTAGTGTGTGTTGTTAGGGGCTGTAAGGAGTGTTGTTAGGGGCTGTAGGGTGTGTTGTTAAGGGATGTAAGGAGTGTTGTTAGGGGATGTAGGGTGTGTTGTTAGGGGATGTAAGGAGTGTTGTTAGGGACTGTAGGGTGTCTTGTTAGGGGCTCCAGGGTGTGTTGCTAGAGGTTGCAGGGTGTGTTGTTACGGGCTGCAGGGTGTGTTGTTAGGGGCTGCAGGGTGTTGTTAGGGGATGTAAGAAGTGTTGTTAGGGGCTGTAAGGAGTGTTGTTAGGGGCTGTAAGGAGTGTTGTTAGGGGCTGTAAGGAGTGTTGTTAGGGGCTGTAAGAAGTGTTGTTAGGGGCTGTAAGGAGTGTTGTTAGGGGCTGTAAGGAGTGTTGTTAGGGGCTGTAAGGAGTGTTGTTAGGGGCTGTAAGGAGTGTTGTTAGGGGTTGTAAGGAGTGTTGTTAGGGGATGTAAGGATTGTAGTTAGGGGCTGTAAGAAGTGTTGTTAGGGGCTGTAAGGAGTGTTGTTAGGGGCTGTAAGGAGTGTTGTTAGGGGCTGTAAGGAGTGTTGTTAGGGGCTGTAAGGAGTGTTGTTAGGGGCTGTAAGAAGTGTTGTTAGGGGCTGTAAGGAGTGTTGTTAGGGGCTGTAAGGAGTGTTGTTAGGGGCTGTAAGGAGTGTTGTTAAGGGCTGTAAGGAGTGTTGTTAGGGGCTGTAAGGAGTGTTGTTAGGGGCTGTAAGAAGTGTTGTTAGGGGCTGTAAGTAGTGTTGTTAAGGGCTGTACGGAGTGTTGTTAGGGGCTGTAATGAGTGTTGTTAAGGGCAGAAAGGAGTGTTGTTAGGGGCTGCAGGATGTGTTGTTAGGGGATGTAAGGTGTGTTGTTAGGGGCTGTAGGATGTGTTGTTAGGGGCTGAAAGAAGAGAGTTGTTAGGGGCTGCAGGATGTGTTTTTAGGGGATGTAAGGTGTGTTGTTAGGGGCTGTAGGATGTGTTGTTAGGGGCTGTAACGTGTGTTTTTAGGGGTTGTAGGGTGTGTTGTTAGGGGCTGCATTGTGTGTTGTTAGGGGCTTTAAGGATTGTTGTTAGGGGATGTAGGGTGTGTTGTTAGGGGCTACAGGGTGTGTTGTTAAGGGCTTTAATGAGTGTTGTTAGGGGCTGTAAGGAGTGCTTTGGGGCTGTAGGATATTTTGTTAGGGGCCTTAGAATGTGTTGTTAGGGGCTGTAAGGAGTGTTGTTAAGGGCTGTAAGTAGTGTTATTAAGGGCTGTAGGGTTTGTTGTTAGGGGTGTAATGAGTGTTGTTAGGGGATGTAGGGTTTTTTGTTAAGTGCTGTCAGGAGTGTTGTTAGGGGCTGTAAGGACTGTTGTTAGGGGCTGTAAGGAGTGTTTTAAGGGGCTGTAAGGTGTATTGTTAGGGGCTGTATGGTTTGTTGTTAAGGGCTGTAGGGTGTGTTGTTAGGGGCTGTAGTGTGTGTTGTTAGGGGCTGTAGGGTGTGTTGTTAGGGGCTGTAAGGTGTATTGTTAGGGGCTGGATGGTTTGTTGTTAGGGGCTATAAGGTGTGTTGTTAGGGGCTGTAGGGTGTGTTGTTACGGGCTGTAAGGAGTGTTGTTAGGGGCTGTAGGGTGTGTTGTTAGGGGCTGCAGGGTGTGTTGTTAGGGGCTGTAAGGAGTGTTGTTAGGGATTGTAGGGTGTGTTGTTAGGGGCTCTAGGGTGTGTTGCTAGAGGCTGCAGGGTGTGTTGTTAGGGGCTGCAGGGTCTGTTGTTTGGGGCTGCAGGGTGTGTTGTTAGGGTCTGTAAGGTGTGTCGTTAGGGGCTTCAGGGTGTGTTGTTATGGGCTGCAGGGTGTATTTTTAGGGGCTGTGAGGAGTATTCTTAGGGGCTAAAGGGTGTGTAGTTAGGGGCTACAGCGTGTGTTGTTTGAGGCTGTAAGGAGTGTTGTTTTATACGTTTGTTGAAACGTTTTAAAGACGGTCTGAATGACTCACTAAAAAGTTGCCAGATAGACTTCGACACCTGGGAATGTCTTGCGAAAAACAGCTCTGACTGGAGAAGCGCAGTTAAATCGGGTGTAGCTGCCGGTGAAGACGACCGTGTTGTGAAAGCCCAGAACAGACGCGAGACGCGGAAATCCCGAGCAGCAGGAACACCATCACCTTCTACAAACTTCATGTGCACGATATGTAGCAGATGTTTTCGTGCTGGCATTGGCCTGTTCAGCCACATGCGCACCCACACCCAACAGGGAAATCTGTGACAACGATGGACAGCTATTATTATTATTATAAATAGTGTTGTTAGGGGCTGTAGGGTATGTTGTTAGGGGCTCCAGGGTGTGTTGCTAGAGGCTGCAGGGTGTGTTGTTAGGGGCTACAGGGTGTTATGTTAGGGGCTGCAGGGTGTGTTAATAGGGTCTGTAAGGTGTGTTGTTAGGGACTGCAGGAAGTGTTCTCAGGGGCTGCAGGGTGTGTTGTTAGGGGCTGTAAGGAGTGTTGTTAGGGGCTGTAAGGAGTGTTGTTAGGGGCTGTAGGATGTGTTGTTTCTGTTGTTAGGGGCTGCAGGGTGTGTTGTTAGGGGCTGAAAGGATTGTTGTTAGGGGATTTAAGGTGTGTTATTAGGGGCTGCAGGGTGTGTTGTTAGGGGCTGTAAGGAGTGTTGTTAGGGGCTGTAGGGTCTGTTGTTAGGGGCTGTATGGTGTGTTGGTAGGGGCTGTAAGGAGTGTTGTTAGGGGCTGTAGGGTGTGTTGTTAAGGGATGTAAGGAGTGTTGTTAGGGGATGTAGGGTGTGTTGTTAGGGGATGTAAGGAGTGTTGTTAGGGACTGTAGGGTGTCTTGTTAGGGGCTCCAGGGTGTGTTGCTAGAGGTTGCAGGGTGTGTTGTTACGGGCTGCAGGGTGTGTTGTTAGGGGCTGCAGGGTGTTGTTAGGGGATGTAAGAAGTGTTGTTAGGGGCTGTAAGGAGTGTTGTTAGGGGCTGTAAGGAGTGTTGTTAGGGGCTGTAAGGAGTGTTGTTAGGGGCTGTAAGAAGTGTTGTTAGGGGCTGTAAGGAGTGTTGTTAGGGGCTGTAAGGAGTGTTGTTAGGGGCTGTAAGGAGTGTTGTTAGGGGCTGTAAGGAGTGTTGTTAGGGGCTGTAAGGAGTGTTGTTAGGGGATGTAAGGATTGTTGTTAGGGGCTGTAAGAAGTGTTGTTAGGGGCTGTAAGGAGTGTTGTTAGGGGCTGTAAGGAGTGTTGTTAGGGGCTGTAAGGAGTGTTGTTAGGGGCTGTAAGAAGTGTTGTTAGGGGCTGTAAGGAGTGTTGTTAGGGGCTGTAAGGAGTGTTGTTAGGGGCTGTAAGGAGTGTTGTTAAGGGCTGTAAGGAGTGTTGTTAGGGGCTGTAAGGAGTGTTGTTAGGGGCTGTAAGAAGTGTTGTTAGGGGCTGTAAGGAGTGTTGTTAGGGGCTGTACGGAGTGTTGTTAGGGGCTGTAATGAGTGTTGTTAAGGGCAGAAAGGAGTGTTGTTAGGGGCTGCAGGATGTGTTGTTAGGGGATGTAAGGTGTGTTGTTAGGGGCTGTAGGATGTGTTGTTAGGGGCTGAAAGAAGAGAGTTGTTAGGGGCTGCAGGATGTGTTTTTAGGGGATGTAAGGTGTGTTGTTAGGGGCTGTAGGATGTGTTGTTAGGGGCTGTAACGTGTGTTTTTAGGGGTTGTAGGGTGTGTTGTTAGGGGCTGCATTGTGTGTTGTTAGGGGCTTTAAGGATTGTTGTTAGGGGATGTAGGGTGTGTTGTTAGGGGCTACAGGGTGTGTTGTTAAGGGCTTTAATGAGTGTTGTTAGGGGCTGTAAGGAGTGCTTTGGGGCTGTAGGATATTTTGTTAGGGGCCTTAGAATGTGTTGTTAGGGGCTGTACGATGTATTGTTATGAGCTGTAAGGTGTGTTGTTAGGGGCTGTAGGATGGGTTCTTAGGGGCTGTAGTGTGTGTTGTTAGGGGCTGTAGGGTGTGTTGTTAGGGGCTGCCGGGTGTGTTGTTAGGGGCTGTAAGGAGTGTTGTTAGGGGCTGTAGGGTGTTGTTAGGGGCTACAGGGTGTGTTGTTAGGGGATGTAAGGAGTGTTGTTAGGGGCTGTAAGGTGTGTTGTTAGAGGATGTATGATGTGTTGTTAGGGGCTGTAGGGAGTGTTGTTAGGGGCTCTAAGGAGTGTTGTTAGGGGCTGCAGGATATGTTGTTAGGGGCTATAAGGAGTGTTGTTAGGGGCTGTAGGGTGTGTTGTTAAGGGATGTAAGGAGTGTTGTTAGGGGCTGTAGGGTGTGTTGTTAGGGGATGTAAGGAGTGTTGTTAGGGACTGTAGGGTGTCTTGTTAGGGGCTCCAGGGTGTGTTGCTAGAGGTTGCAGGGTGTGTTGTTACGGGCTGCTGTGTGTGTTGTTAGGGGCTGCAGGGTGTTGTTAGGGGCTGTAAGAAGTGTTGTTAGGGGCTGTAAGGAGTGTTGTTAGGGGCTGTAAGGAGTGTTGTTAGGGGCTGTAAGGAGTGTTGTTAGGGGCTGTAAGAAGTGTTGTTAGGGGCTGTAAGGAGTGTTGTTAGGGGTTGTAAGGAGTATTGTTAGGGGCTGTAAGGAGTGTTGTTAGGGGCTGTAAGGAGTTTTGTTAGGGGCTATAAGGAGTGTTGTTAGGGGATGTAAGGAGTGTTGTTAGGGGCTGTAAGAAGTGTTGTTAGGGGCTGTAAGGAGTGTTGTTAGGGGCTGTAAGGAGTGTTGTTAGGGGCTGTAAGGAGTGTTGTTAGGGGCTGTAAGAAGTGTTGTTAGGGGCTGTAAGGAGTGTTGTTAGGGGCTGTAAGGAGTGTTGTTAGGGGCTGTAAGGAGTGTTGTTAGGGGCTGTAAGGAGTGTTGTTAGGGGCTGTAAGGAGTGTTGTTAGGGGCTGTAAGGAGTGTTGTTATGGGCTGTAAGGAGTGTTGTTAGGGGCTGTAAGAAGTGTTGTTAGGGGCTGTAAGGAGTGTTGTTAGGGGCTGTACGGAGTGTTGTTAGGGGCTGTAATGAGTGTTGTTAAGGACAGAAAGGAGTGTTGTTAGGGGCTGCAGGATGTGTTGTTAGGGGATGTAAGGTGTGTTGTTAGGGGCTGTAGGATGTGTTGTTAGGGGCTGAAGAAGAGAGTTGTTAGGGGCTGCAGGATGTGTTGTTAGGGGATGTAAGGTGTGTTGTTAGGGGCTGTAGGATGTGTTGTTAGGGGCTGTAGCGTGTGTTTTTAGGGGCTGTAGGGTGTGTTGTTAGGGGCTGCATTGTGTGTTGTTAGGGGCTTTAAGGATTGTTGTTATAGGATGTAGGGTGTGTTGTTAGGGGCTACAGGGTGTGTTGTTAGGGGCTTTAATGAGTGTTGTTAGGGGCTGTAAGGAGTGCTTTGGGGCTGTAGGATATTTTGTTAGGGGCCTTAGAATGTGTTGTTAGGGGCTGTACGATGTATTCTTATGAGCTGTAAGGTATGTTGTTAGGGGCTGTAGGATGTGTTTTTAGGGGCTGTAGTGTGTGTTGTTAGGGGCTGTAGGGTGTGTTGTTAGGGGCTGTCGGGTGTGTTGTTAGGGGCTGTAAGGAGTGTTGTTAGGGGCTGTAGGGTGATGTTAGGGGCTACAGGGTGTGTTGTTAGGGGATGTAAGGAGTGTTGTTAGGGGCTGTAAGGTGTGTTGTTAGAGGCTGTATGATGTGTTTTTAGGGGCTGTAGGGAGTGTTGTTAGGGGCTCTAAGGAGTGTTTTTAGGGGCTGCAGGATATGTTGTTAGGGGCTATAAGGAGTGTTGTTAGGGGCTGCAGGGTGTGTTGTTAGGGGACACAGGGTGTGATGTTAGGGGCTGTAAGGAGTGTTGTTAGGGGCAGTAGGATATGTTTTAGGGGCTGCAGGGTGTCTTGTTACGGGCTGTAAGGATTGTTGTTAGGGGCTGCAGGGTGTCTTGTTAGGGGCTGTAAGGATCGTTGTTAGGGGCTGTCGGGTGTGTTGTTAGGGGCTGCAGGGTGTGTTGTTAGGGGCTGCAGGGTGTGTTCTTAGGGTCTGTAAGGTGTGTTGTTAGGGGCTGTAAGAAGTGTTGTTTGGGGCTGTAAGGAGTGTTGTTTGGGGCTGTTAGAAGTGTTGTTATGGGCTGTAAGGAGTGTTGTTAGGGGCTGTAAGGAGTGTTGTTAGGGGATGTAAGGAGTGTTGTTAGGGTCTGTAAGGAGAGTTGTTAGGGGTTGTAGGGTGTGTTTATAGGGGCTGTAGGATGTGTTGTTAGGGGCTGTAGGGTGTGTTGTTAGGGGATGTAGGATGTCTTGTTAGGGGCTGTAGGGTGTGTTGTTAGGGGCTGTAAGGTGTGTTGTTATTGGCTGTAGGGTGTGTTGTTAGGGGCTGTAGCATGTGTTGTTAGGGGCTGTAGGGTGTGTTTTTAGGGGCTGTAGGGTGTGTTTTTATGGGTTGTAGGGTGTGTAATTAGATGATGCAGGGTGTGTTGTTAGGGGCTGGAGGGTCTGTTGTTAGATGATGCAGGGTGTGGTGTTAGATGATGCAGGGTGTGGTGTTAGGGGCTGCACGGTGTGTTGTTAGGGGCTGTAGGGTCTGTTGTTAGATGATACAGGGTGTGGTGTTGGATGATGCAGGGTCTGTTGTTAGATGATGCAGGGTGTGTTGTTAGGGGCAGCAGGGTGTGGTGTTTGGTGCTGTAGGGTCTGTTGTTAGATGATGCAGGGTGTGTTGTTAGATGATGCAGGGTGTGTTATTAGATGATGATGGATGTGTAGCAAGGAGCTGTAGGGTGTGTTTTTAGGTGTGTTAGGGGTGTAGAGTGTCTTGTTTGGTGATGCAGGGTGTGTTGTTAAATTATGCAGTGTGCGTAGCAAGGGGCTGCAGGGTGTGTAGTAAGGGGCTGCAGGGTGTGTAGTAAGGGGCTGCAGGGTGTGTAGTAAGGGACTGCAGGGTGTGTTGTTAGGGGTTTTAGGATGTGTTGTTAGGGGCTGCAGGGTGTGTTGTTAGGGGCTGCAGGGTGTTTTGTTTGAAGATGCAGGGTGTGTTGTTAAATTATGCATGGTGTGTAGCAAGATGCTGCTGGGTGTGTAGTAAGGGGCTGCAGGGAGTGTAGTAAGGGGCTGCAGGGTGTGTAGCAAGGGACTGCAAATGTGTTGTTTGGGGCTGTAGGATGTGTTTTTAGGGGCTGCAGGGTGTGTTGTTAGGAGCTGCAGGGTGTGTTGTTAGGGGCTACATTGTGTGTTATTGGGGGCTGCAGGGTGTGTTGTTAGGGGCTCTAGGGTGTGTTGTTAGTGACTGCAGGGTGTGTTGTTAGGGGCGGCAGTGTGTGTTGTTTGGGCTGTAGGGCGTGTTGTTAGGGGCTGCAGGGTGTGTTGTTAGATGATCTAGGCTGTGTGGTTAGATGATGCAGGGTGTGTTGTTAGGAGCTGCAGAGTGTGGGGTTAGGGGCTGTAGGGTGTGGTGTTAGGGGCTGCAAGGTGTGTTGTTAGGGACTGCAGGGTGTGGGGTTAGGGGCTGCAGGGTGTGTTGTTAGGGCCTGCAGGGTGTGTTGTTAGGGCCTGCAGGGTGTGGGGTTAGGGGCTGTAGGGTGTGTTATTAGACGACGCATGGTGTGTTGTTAAAGGATGCAGTGTGTGTTGTTAGGGGCTGTAGGGTGTGTTGTTAGGGGCAGTAGAGTGTGTTATTTGATGATGCAGCGTGTGTTGTTAGATGATGCAGGGTGTGTTGTTAGATGATGCAGGGTGTTTTGTTAGGGGCTGTTGGGTGTGTTGTTAGATGATGCAGGGTGTGTTGTTAGGGGCTGTAGGGTGTGTGGTTAGATGATGCAGGGTGTGTTTTTAGGGGCTGTAGGGTGTGTTGTTAGATGATGCAGCGTGTGTTGTTAGGGGCTGAAGGGTGTGTTGTTAGATGATGCAGGGTGTGTTGTTAGGGGCTGTAGGGTGTGTTGTTAGATGATGCAGGGTGTGTTGTTAGGGGCTGTATAGAGTGTTATTTGATGATGTAGTGTGTGTTGTTAGATGATGCAGGGTGTGTTGTTAGGGGCTGTAGGGTGTGTTGTTAGATGATGCAGGGTGTGTTGTTAGGGGCTGTAGGGTGTGTTGTTAGATGATGCAGGGTGTGTTGTTAGATAATGCAGGGTGTGTTGTTAGGGGCTGTAGGGTGTGTTGTTAGATGATGCAGGGTGTGTTTTTAGGGGCTGTAGGGTTGGTTGTTAAATTATGCAGGGTGTGTTGTTAGATGATGCAGGGTGTGTTGTTAGGGGCTGTAGGGTGTGTTGTTAAATTATGCAGGGTGTGTTGTTAGATGATGCAGAGTGTGTTGTTAGATGATGCAGGGTGTGTAGTAAGGGGCTGCAGGGTGTGTAGTAAGTAGCTGCAGGGCGTGTAGTAAAGGGAATCAGGGTGTGTAGTAAGGGGCTGCCGGGTGGGCAGTAAGGGGCTGCAGGGTGTGTTGTTAGATGATGCAGGGTGTATTGTGAGAGGCTGCAGGGTGTGTAGTAAGGGGCTGCAGGGTGTGTAGTAAGTAGCTGCAGGGCGTGTAGTAAAGGGAATCAGGGTGTGTAGTAAGGGGCTGCCGGGTGGGCAGTAAGGGGCTGCAGGGTGTGTTGTTAGATGATGCAGGGTGTATTGTGAGAGGCTGCAGGGTGTGTAGTAAGGGGCTGCAGTGTGTGTAGTAAGGGGCTGCAGGGTGTGTGATGAAGGGTTGTGGGGTGTGGTGTGTGGCTGCAGAATTGGGTGAAGGACTGCATAAGGCGTTCTGGGGAACTTCAAGGAGGGTTGTCAGGGACTCGGCGGCTTGGGTTTAGGAACTACGAGTTGGGTCGTGTGGGGCTGCAGGGTGCCTAGCGACGTGCTATGGTTAGCTTGTAATATGTCTGTAAGTTTATGTTTCTGTGTTTCTAGTATTTCTGTGAGTTTCTTGTAATTCTGTGAGTTTCTAGTATTTCTGTGAGTTTCTAGTATTTCTGTGAGTTTCTAATATTTATGTGTTTCTAATATTTATGTGTTTCTAATATGTATGTCTTTCTAATATGTATGTCTTTCTAATATTTTTGTGAATTTATAATGCGAATGCAAGTTAAGAGTCACAAATGACTATTTTGGAAACAAGTTAACTAATTGTGATACAAACTTAAAAGCCATTTATTATTCGGCATACCTTATCTCTAATTTCTCAACTTAATTCCCATCAACATTCATAAACTTATCGCATCGCTTTATCGGTGCAGCAGCACCCGCAGCTTAGATGTCTTTGCTCTGCTGTCTCAGTCACATTTGCGCTTCGTCCTTGATGAAACGTCTGCCGTCAAGGTGGGTTTTTCATGTATAAACTGGTGGTAACCGCTTGAGGCTATGGCTGAGCTGTAATGTGGATGCCTTGATGTTGCCTCCCTAGTTGGACATTCTTCTTCCTCTTCTTCTTCTTCTTATTATTATTATTCTTTGTCTTCTTCTTCTTTATCTTCTTCTTCTTTGTCTTCCTCTTCTTCTTCTTCTTCTTTGTCTTCTTCTTCTTCTTCATCTTCTTCTTCTTCTTTTTCTTTTTCTTATTTGTCTTCTTCTTCTTCTTTGTCTTCTACTTCTTCTTCTTCTTCTTTGTCTTCTTCTTATTATTATTTATCTTATTCTTCTTCTTCTTCTTTTTCTTCTTCTTCTTCTTCTTATTCTTCTTCTTCTTCTTCATTTTTCTTCTTCTTCTTCTTCTTATTCTTCTTATTCTTTGTCTTCTCCTTTTCATTCTTCTTCTTCTTCTTCTTCTTCTTCTTCTGCGTTCGTTCTCAATCTTCCGCTACCAAGCCCCGAACAGGCCTTTGCAAGTAGGAATTAGTGCGGAGAACGGAATGCGTTGTTGCGATATTTGCACCTTTTGTCCCACACATCCGTTTACGGCGGCCCTAGTTGGACAATTTTCTCCTTTGTTAACCGAGGCGTATGGTGCCTGGATATGTCATTAGGGAGTTCCATTATTTTGGTCAGCAGACCTGGACGTTGTCTTCAAGTTATTTCCCGAAGAATTAACATAACTTGACAGTACGAGAGGGAGCCGCGCAGCGCAGTGGTTAGCGCTCTAGCGTTGCATCTGAGTGGTCCTGTTTTCATTCCTCAATTGAGGCGGTAATGTTCTTTCAGACCGCAATAGCCCACGGGTCGACCCAGCCTTAAATGGGTACCGGTTCAGTCCAGGAAGTAAAAGCGGCGAGGGAGAGGAGATGGCTATCGCCCTCATTTAGCCAAGCCTTTGAAATGTGAGGTCGCTAACACCTCAAACCCCTAACGGCAGTAATTCTAGGGTTTACTTTACTTTACTTTTTACAGTATCATACAACAGTTACATCGTCACTTGAGAACACGAGAACACTGTAAGCACAACCGTCCCAGATGATGTCGCAACGAACTTCTTTGCAGAAAGTGAAGACGGATGGTAGCATTGCATTGCAGCATGTTTTGATTTGGTTGGTTGTATTTCACCTGTGGTTTGACCAAAGAAATAGTCCTTTTCAGCCTGTTATCTTCTTCTTCTCTATCCTGACAGATGCGCTGCAAGAACAGTCTGTTAATGTTGTGTTGATCATTCAGTTGTCTGAGTACTCAAAGTGAGCATACTTTCTAGAAATTAAATCGGTCGTGTATTGTACAGTAACCTAAATCATGCGAATGCCATGGTATTGCTGTAACATTGTCTTTTTTTAATCGCCCGTCAGCTCAAATCATTTCCCTACCTCTGGCACACATTCTTTTGTTAAAGTCTGAACAGAACGACGAGGTCGGACTCCATCAGCAGTTTCTGAGCGTCTTTGAAAAAATGTATCGACCCAGTTCTGCTCGTCTTTACCAGACAAACACTTCTCACCACAAACAGGAAGGAATTACTGATGAATATCTTAAGCAGAATTTCCTTTTCCAAAAAAAAAAAAACGGATCGTTGATTGCACGCTCTGTGAACACGGACGAGAATTTGTTTGTATGCTGCGGATGTGCATGTGGCACCTAGCGTCTGCTACCTAGCGTCTGCTACCTAGCGTCTGCTACCTAGCGTCTGCTACCTAGCGTCTGCCACCCAGCGTCTGCTACCTAGCGTCTGCTACCTAGCGTCTGCTACCTAGCGTCTGCCACCCAGCGTCTGCTACCTAGCGTCTGCCACCCAGCGTCTGCCACCAAGCGTCTGCTACCTAGCGTCTGCTACCTAGCGTCTGCTACCTAGAGTCTGCTACCTAGCGTCTGCTACCTAGCGTCTGCCACCTAGCGTCTGCCACCCAGCGTCTGCTACCTACAGTAAACAGAAAGATGGATAGTGTGCCATCTAGTGACATGTTTAGAATATCAGGTCGTCAGGTCAACCCGTAACAGGTGAGGTCATTGGGGCACATAATGTGTTACAGCAGCCTGGACAACGATGTGAGACTCAGAAATATTTGATCCTCTTAGTTTGAAACCTGTCGATAAATCTTCATTGCATTATAGCGAGGCGGACACAAGTGTGACTTCATCAGCATCCCGGAATATACGAAAATGAATCGTAAGTCTGCAACTAGAGCCAACATGCCAAGAAGGAGGAACTGTCATTCGAAAATCGGCGTAAATAATGACATCATTCTGAAATTAGCAATTCTAATTTGAAAAATCGATATAATTAAATTGTCCCTTATTTACCCAAACTACTTTCATCGTTGCAAATTGTCAATGCATTTTAACAATGTTTTCTTTTTATTTCTTTCAAATAGCTTTACCAGAGGAGATGACTCGAGTATGGGAGGCATATCCATTCATCTTTGGCAGCGGGTTCTGTTACATCAAGTCCTTCGTTTCCGAGATGACAGCCTACGCCTCTGTATTGACTATCACAGCTTTCACGATAGATCGGTATATGGCGATCTGTCACCCGCTCAAGTCACAGAAACTTTCAAGTCTGTCCAGAGCCGTCAAAATCATTATTCTCATATGGATTGTAGCATGCGCATGCGCACTTCCATACCCAATTCATACGCGAATGTACTATGAAGTATTTGACCCATGTACGGGCGAACCACTTCCGGATTCATTATTGTGTAACCTTCCGCCACAATGGCGGCATCAGATGACCTACATGTTTCAGTTTTCTACTTTCGCTTTCTTTGTGGTGCCGATGATTATCATCACAATCATGTACATGCTCATAGGACTAACCCTAATGAAGGCAGATCAGTTTACTAGCGGTAACAAGAGCAAACAGGCATCCCTTTCTGCAGGCAAGGCAAAGAAGGCCGTACTGAAGATGCTTGGTGAGTGTATTTGTGGGGGTGTGTGGGGTGTGTGGGGTGTATGTAGGGTGTGGGGTGTGTGGGGTGTGTGTAGGGTGTGGGGTGTGGGGTGTGTGGGGTGTGGGGTGTGTAGGGTGTGGGGTGTGTAGGGTGTGGGATGTGTGGGGTGTGTGGGGTGTGTGTGTAGTGTGTGGGGTGTGTGTGGGGAGTGTGTGGGGTGTGCGTTGTGTGTGGGGTATGTGGGGTGTGTGTGTAGTGTGTGGGGTGTGTGTGGGGAGTGTGTGGGGTGTGCGTTGTGTGTGGGGTCTGTGTTGTGTGTAGGGTGTGTGTAGTGTGTGGGGTGTGTGTTGTGTGTGGGGTGTGTGTAGTGTATGGGGTGTGTGTGGGGAGTGTGTGGGGTGTGTCTTGTGTGTGCAGCGAGAGTGTGTGTGGCGAGTGTGTGGGAAATGTGTGTGTGGGGAGTGCGTGTGTAGTGTGTGTGTAGTGTGTGTGTAGTGTGTGTGTGTAGTGTGTGTGTAGTGTGTGTGTAGTGTGTAGGGAGTGTGTGTGTAGTGTGTGTGTGGGGAGTGTGTGTGTAGGAAGTATGTGTGTAGTGTGTGTGTAGTGTGTAGGAAGTGTGTGTGTAGTGTGTGTGTGTAGTGTGCGTGTAGGAACTGTGTGTGTAGTGTGTAGGAAGTATGTGTGTAGTGTGTGTGTAGGAACTGTGTGTGTAGTGTGTGTGTAGTGTGTGTGTAGTGTGTGTGTAGTGTGTAGGGAGTGTGTGTGTAGTGTGTGTGTGGGGAGTGTGTGTGTAGGAAGTGTGTGTGTAGTGTGTGTGTAGTGTGTAGGAAGTGTGTGTGTAGTGTGTGTGTAGGAACTGTGTGTGTAGTGTGTGTGTAGTGTGTAGGAACTGTGTGTGTAGTGTGTAGGAAGTGTGTGTGTAGTGTGTAGGAAGTGTGTGTGTAGTGTGTAGGAAGTGTGTGTGTAGGAACTGTGTGTGTAGTGTGTGTGTAGTGTGTAGGAAGTGTGTGTGTAGTGTGTGTGTGGGGAGTGTGTGTGTAGAAAGTGTGTGTGTAGTGTGTGTGTAGTGTGTGTGTAGTGTGTAGGAAGTGTGTGTGTAGGAACTGTGTGTGTAGTGTGTAGGAAGTGTGTGTGTAGTGTGTGTGGGGGGAGTGTGTGTGTGTAGGAAGTGTGTGTGTAAGAAGTTTGTGTGTAGTGTGTAGGAAGTGTGTGTGTAGTGTGTGTGTGGGGAGTGTGTGTGTAGGAAGTGTGTGTGTAGGAAGTGTGTGTGTAGGAAGTATGTGTGTGGGGAGTGTGTGTGTAGTGTGTAGGAAGTGTGTGTGTAGTGTGTGTGTGGGAAGTGTGTGTGTAGGAAGTGTGTGTATAGGAAGTGTGTGTGTAGGAAGTGTGTGTGTAGTGTGTGTGTGGGGAGTGTGTGTGTAGGAAGTGTGTGTGTAGTGTGTGTGTGGGGAGTGTGTGTGTAGGAAGTGTGTGTGTAGTGTGTGTGTGGGGAATGTGTGTGTAGGAAGTGTGTGTGTTGTGTGTAGGAAGTGTGTGTGTAATGTGAAGGAAGTGTGTGTGGGGAATGTGTGTGTAGGAAGTGTGTGTGGGGAGTGTGTGTGGGGAGTGTGTGTGTAGGAAGTGTGTGTGTAGGAAGTGTGTGTGGAGTGGGTGTGTAGGAAGTGTGTGTGGGGAGTGTGTGTGGGGAGTGTGTGTGTAGGAAGTGTGTGTGTAGTGTGTGTGTGGGGAGTGTGTGTGTAGGAAGTGTGTGTGGGGAGTGTGTGTGTAGTGTGTGTGGGGAGTGTGTGGGGAGTGTGTGTGTATGAAGTGTGTGTGTAGTGTGTGTGTGTGGGATGGGGCAGTGTGTGTGTAGGAAGTGTGTGTGTAGGAAGTGTGTGTGTAGTGTGTGTGTGGGGAGTGTGTGTGTGGGGAGTATGTGTGTAGTGTGTGTGTAGGACGTGTGTGTGTAGGAAGTGTGTGTGTGGGGAGTGTGTGTGTAGGAAGTGTGTGTGTAGGAAGTGTGTGTGTAGTGTGTGTGTAGGAAGTTTGTGTGTAGGAAGTGTGTGTGGGGAGTGTGTGTGTAGGAAGTGTGTGTGTAGGAAGTGTATGTGTAGGAAGTGTGTGTAGGAAGTGTGTGTGTAGTGTGTGTGTAGGAAGTGTGTGTAGGAAGTGTGTGTGTAGGAAGTGTGTGTGGGGAGTGTGTGTGTAGGAAGTGTGTGTGTAGGAAGTGTGTGTGTAGGAAGTGTGTGTAGGAAGTGTGTGCGTAGGAAGTGTGTGTGTAGGAAGTGTGTGTGTAGGAAGTGTGTGTGTAGTGTGTGTGTAGGAAGTGTGTGTGTAGGAAGTGTGTGTGTAGGAAGTGTGTGTGGGGAGTGTGTGTGTGTGTAGTGTGTATGTAGGAACTGTGTGTGTAGTGTGTGTGTAGTGTGTAGGAAGTGTGTGTGTAGTGTGTGTGTAGTGTGTAGGAAGTGTGTGTGTAGTGTGTGTGTAGTGTGTGTGTAGTGTGTAGGAAGTGTGTGTGTAGTGTGTGTGTAGTGTGTAGGAAGTGTGTGTAGTGTGTGTGTGGGGAGTGTGTGTGTAGTGTGTGTGTAGGAACTGTGTGTGTAGTGTGTGTGTAGGAACTGTGTGTGTAGTGTGTGTGTAGTGTGTGTGTGGGTAGTGTGTGTGTAGTGTGTTTGTAGAGTATGAGGAGTGTGTATGTAGTTTGTCCTTAATTATAACAGATATTCATTGGTTCAACATGTCTCTCATTACAACCCCTTCTTCCAATATCCAGTGTCCACTTTAATAGAAGATTTCGAAACAATCTCAGGATGTTGGAAACTTCAATGCCTTCTTCTTAGTCTTCCGTTCTCAATCTCCTGCTACTGGGCGCTTAAAAGAGCTTTGCAAGTAGCAGGATGTTGTCCGGGGAACGCAATGTGTTGTGTCGTATTTTACATTTTGACTGAGATATTTGCACCTTTCGGTCCGACACATCCGACTTCTGCAGGTATTTTTTAGCACCGGGTAAGCCTTCTATATTCTATATTCTGTATCCAGTCTACCCTTTTGCAGCCTGTTATCAAGGATCACCACGTGAAGGTGTAGAAGAGACTTGGCAGCTCTGGCTCGATGGCCCTGACGCTAGCAGTCAGCCTTGGATCCCTGACCACAGCAGATCGTACTCTACTCAGCAGCTTAATCCTACTTCAATATCCTCTTACAAATTCAGCATCATGAACCAAAGTATATTTAGGCGAGAACATCCACACATGCTCCGCTAAAGTTCGAGACTGCTATTCTATCCCCCTTCCACCCCACCCCACCCACTCAACCCCATCCAACCCCCTAATCATTACCATGACAGTAAATGCTCATAGTGCCCCTCCCAACGTCAATGAAGGTTTGAGACCTCTTTTGTCCAATCAACTCTTCAATTATCACGAACTCCTGTATGACCAGGACGATAGATGCACATAAGGCAACCCCCCCCCCCTCCCTTTACGCTTCCCTGACGGTTTCAGTCTTGCCATGAACTCCTTCACGACCAGGACAGTAGATCAATGCAAGCCCCTGAAGGATTGTGGGGTCTTTGTATGCTACTATTTGTTCCGATCCAATAAACTCAGCATAACCGGAACAAATAATGTTTGTACGGGCGGTACATCTCACCGCTTTACTAGATATCTACATGTGGATAAGACATCAACAGCTTGGCGCAGATCTAATGCGATACTGTCACACAAGAAGGGAGATCATCAACAGCTTGGCGCAGATCTAAGACGATACTGTCACACAAGAAGGGAGATCATCAACAGCTTGGCGCAGATCTAAGACGATACTGTCACACAAGAAGGGAGATCATCAACAGCTTGGCGCAGATCTAAGACGATACTGTCACAAAAGAAGGGAGATCATCAACAGCTTGGCGCAGATCTAAGACGATACTGTCACACAAGAAGGGAGATCATTAACAGCTTGCGGACGGCGTGGCCTAGTGGTTAAGTGGCACGGCTCACAACCAGAAGGTGCTGGGTTCAATCCCCATCACAGCACCGGCCGTTACCCCGGCGAAGCAAATGCTTAGAAAATGCAGGAGGAAGCAGACCTGTACATAAAATGCATGCTGAAGTCGGATGCACTGGGCCGACAGGCGCAAAATAAAAACCACAGTGTAACGCACACACGCCTTGTGGAATAGATAAATAAGGCGAACGCAAAAAAAAAAAAAAAATTCAACAGCTTGGCGCAGCTCTGAGGCGATACTCTTACACAAGAAAAGCGACAGAGATGACTTTTAGAGATATCTCGATGTCTCTTCTCCCAGTCATTTACAAACTGCACGAAATGCATTTTAACTAAAGTTCGTACCATACTCGATTGTGCATAAATATTAGATCAAACCGGCTGATGGTGTTCTTAATCACTGCCCGAGAATACCAGCCTCTCTTGATCTCCTTCTTTGACTGCAACAAATCATTCGATTCTAGAAAACAACCATTTTTCTGGGAATCGCTAATGGGACAAGGTATCGATTCTGGCTATATCAAATTTCTTACCAGCTGCTACATAAGTTGCACAATCACATTCCATCCATTACAGTCCTGCCCAGTTGTGGTTACAGTACCAATAATGGGTCGGCAGGGAGATCCTATATCACAGGTCCTCTTCTCCGCGTGCTTGTAGTCGGTCGTCAGTTACTGCGACTGGGAGAACTTTTGAATCAATGTTGATGACAGACGCATGAGTCATCTACAATTCGCAGATGACAGAGTCAGGCGCAAAAATTCAACCATATGTTAGAGATGCTTAACACAAGGAAAGAAAGAGCAGGACTAGAAATGAATATCTGCAAAACCAAAGTCACGCGCATGTGTCTCATCCTTTGTGATCCAGTGATCCTTGATGGAGAAAACTTGGAAGACCTTGAGGGATTCTGGTATCTCGGACTTACCCTTACCATGCAGGTTATTTTAGAAATAGAACTAAAAAGGCGTCGCCGTGCTGCCTGTGAGGCCTTCTCGTCCATCCACACAGCTTTGAATGGTTGCCAGGTTCGGACCTTTAGCGCTTCTGTTCTCGACAGGGATCCCTACAATTTGGTGCTGCTAAAACATGGATACTTAACGAAACAAGATAAAAAAACTACGAATGACCTGCGCCTCTTTTGAAAGACGCATGATAAACTTTACTCTCCCCAAACAGCGCATGCAGGACCTCTACAATTCCCTCATACGGGAGCTATCTTTGGAGAACAAAGCATTTGTTCCCGCATAAATAGCAAAACATTGGTGGGCATGGAACATTCTCAGAAGAAAGGATAAACGTTGAAGCAGACCGACACCGTTCTGGTACCCTCGATGCAGAAAGTGCCGTGTGTTAGATCTCCCTTACACTCCCCAACAATATACACAATACCTTTAAAGAATAGCTAGTTACCCACTGGACCTCGATATCTCAGAATAGAGTTCGTTGGAGACCAAGTTGGAACCTGCAGAGATACAGTTCCAGCTGAGAAATGGACCCTTAAGTAATTAAGTGGTGACGATCACAAAACACGTGAATTTCAGCACGTGGAAAACATGAATACCGAAAAGCTGACAAGAAAGTGAAGCAACAAGAAGTTCCGATTCGAACTAAGGAACTTCCGGTTCTGACAGCGACTTACACCGAAAGGAACAGAGGAATTAGACGTGCCGGACACTCTAAAAATGTGTCTTAACTGGCTAAACTTTTCTTTAACTAGAAAGTCAAGTTCAGTCCAATGGCAAAAGGTCAAGTTCAGTCCAATGGCAACAGAAAACCGCCGGAAATGAAGATAACTCTTATTACAGTAAGTCGCAACCGACGTGAGTTGGATTGATGAGTTCCCTTCCTTGCTGTAATTACATACCCAAACGCATACGTCAAATAACCATTTACAGCTGGGTCGACTGGAAGAGTGGTCGTACCAAGAATGAACCACGCTCCGGATTTTGTTCCGACTGTCTGTGAACTCGAACACTGCCATACTGTAATCTCAGTCTAGAAAGTCAACTAAGCTGCACGCTACACTTTCGGCTACTTGTAACATCAGTTTCCTTTTGTTCTCTGTTATATACGTTTTACTAATGCAGCTGAATACTTCTCATGTGATTGTTGTCACTAACAACCATACTTTTCGACTCACTGCCTCCAAGTTTCAACATTTTCCAATCCAGAAAACAAGCAATCTTGGAATACTCAAATTGATAGGCTCTTGTTGTTTGCGAATGTCCACAATGAGTAAGTTACTCTTTTGTGCGCCCTGAAAAGGACGTTCAGTGGCGGGTTGCAGTAGCTTTCTTCCCATCCAGAGCCTGCTGATGAAGGTGGACCGGGAATGTGCTGTGCCTGACTTCATCTGCGTGTCACTCACTACTACGGGGATCACGTCGATCATTCTCCCCATTAGCCAGGCTGCCATGAAAACAGGCAGTTTCCAGAGAGGGCTACTAGGAAGCCGAAGTGAGGGTGTTGGCCTGACCAGACGTTAGTCTTCTTCCATTGCTTGGATGTTAAGGATCGTACAAACACACCAGAACAGCACACACAATTTCAGGGATCGTACAAACACACCAGAACAGCACACACAATTTCAGGGATCGTACAAACACACCAGAACAGCACACACAATTTCAGGGATCGTACAAACACACCAGAACAGCACACACAATTTCAGGGATCGTACAAACACACCAGAGGAGCACACACAATTTCAGGGATCGTACAAACACACCAGAACAGCACACACAATTTCAGGGATCGTATAAACACACCAGAGGAGCACACACAATTTCAGGGATCGTACAAACACACCAGAACAGCACACACAATTTCAGGGATCGTACAAACACACCAGAACAGCACACACAATTTCAGGGATCGTACAAACACCAGAACAGCACACACAATTTCAGGGATCGTACAAACACACCAGAACAGCACACACAATTTCAGGGATCGTACAAACACCAGAACAGCACACACAATTTCAGGGATCGTACAAACACACCAGAACAGCACACACAATTTCAGGGATCGTACAAACACACCAGAACAGCCCACAATAAAGATTCCATGTGTGTTGTCACTTGTTGAGTACTTAACCTTGCATATTTAACCAGGTGGTACAACATTACCCCAGGTCGTATCATAAGTCTCTGTCGCGGACTTGTGAAAGAATAACCGGTAAGGGTTGAACCATTGGGGTAATAGCTTGAGGAAGGCCTATGCATGATAAAACGAATTAATGGGATATTCTAGAAACAGAACTTAATAATCTAACCCTGGAAATTTGGCAAGCCCATCCCTCTCCCCTTATTCCTCTGGATGCAGAGAATGAACATGATTCCATCCTATTGTACAAGCTTTTATTTTACCTGACATGTCTGTGTGCGTTGACTTCTATTTCTCCCATTTTAACCAACTTCCCCATAACCTAGAGAGCTGACATTGTGTACACAGCCTCTACTAGTTCGAACTCCTATTCTATCGACTGTTGACGGATCCTGGACAGGTTAAAAGCTGGTACAGCAAAACGAAGTTTTTAAAAACATATTTTCTTGCATGATAAGCGAGATGAGCAGCTTCAAGTCGCATTCAACCAAGACACAAGCGTTCACTGAGTCGGAATATCACAAACCACTTGCAGTAGTCGTTGAAGACAACGAGGGTGAAGAAATCGTCACGAACAATGACGATTTTCAAAGATTAAAGTCGGCAATGACTGTTGACCAATACCAATCATTAAAAACAAATTCAAGTCGCCAATTCACCATTTCCTCAAAGAAACAAAAATCAAATACAAATTGAACTCATGTAGTCTCAAAAATCATGTCTCAGTATGAATAAGGGCCGGTACCGAAAAAACCAATATCGTTTTTTTTGCTTGTTATTAGCTATTTTATCTATAATTTTATTTTATTTTGTGTCTTTTTTTCCAGTTGCTGTCGTCATCGCATTTTTCATTTGCTGGGCGCCATTTCATTCGCAGCGCCTGATGACTCTCTATGTACCACACGACGCGTGGACTGACACACTCCTCACCTTACAGACCTGCCTTTTTTATGTTTCAGGTAAGGCTAGTCATTAACTACTACTAATTTCACCGAGACTCAAGAAGGCGTCAGTGTCGCCACCAAGGATACACTGCTCAGGACCAGATAACAGGATAAAGTACTTAACTTAGAAATTATTAGCAATTCGAATATGTTGAGCGAATATGTTATGTCTTGGCAGACGGTCAGTAAGCTAGTCTGTTGTAGAGATGGCCGTGGCAGCATCTGTCCTGGAGGGACATCGACTTTCAGGGCTGATTTCGCCGTTTCTCGATTGGCAGGGACGTCAGCAGTGTAACCAGAAATAGTTCGATTGGTATGGTTTAGGCTCCTTTCTTGTGCGTCGCTTGTCTTCCATCTTTGTCATCAGAACTAGCTCTGATCTCTAGATTCCCGTTCTCAAGTTCGCTCTCCATGTAGTTCTATCATGGACAATTCCCTCCCAGGTATTTGGATTGGTCGTAAAATCGATCATGAATCTTTTGCAAATGTCCTTGTATTTTAATTTAAACCTTTTTTGTGATCTGTTACCCAATATGAGTTCACCCAGGTGTAACTGCTTCGGAATGCGGGTATTTGACATTCGTTCCACGTGACCCATCTTCGTTAGCGATGGGCAACTATCACTTTTACTTTCACAAACATGGCTTTAGCTTTCATTATTATTACCATGGCTACCACTATTACTTTTACTTTCACAAACATGGCTATAGCTTTCATTACGCTTACCATGGCTACACTATTACTTTTACTTTCACAAATATGGCTATAGCTTTCATTACTCTTACCATGGCTACCACTATTACTATTACTACGAGGCGTAGTGAAATTAAACAGGTCATAACTGCACTAAGTGAACATACATTCGATGCGCGTGATGACGTCACTTCTGATTTAAACAGCACATACCAACTGTAAAGTTAGCAAACTTTCGTTATCGTCCGACTGATAGTTTCTTCAGCAGACCGTTGAGAACATGACGGACATGATACGGAATTCGTCAAGAGTTGATCAGCGAGCGGTGATTTGGATTTTAACAGCTGCAGGATGTCGACCAGTTTCCATTCATTGCAAATTCCAGGCAGTGTATTATGATACACGTGTGGCGAACCTAAACTCCGGCGACGGTCCACCCGAATTGCTGCATTAATTTTGGCCTTGGCATCTTCTGACGCAACAATATGCGCCAGACCTGGTCTCGGAAGATCTTTCGTTAACTCACGTCCTTCTTTAAACATCGGTGTCCAGTTGTTCACTGTTGCCTTGGACACACTTTTGTCACCATACACTGTCTGCATTCTGTGATTAATATCCACTGGTCGACATCCTTCAGCTGTTCGAATCAGAATCACTGTATCACACCCGCCATGTATTCAATTGTCTGCCGAGGAAACTATGACTAGAAAAATAATTAAGTTTTGCAAACTTGACAGTTGGTATGTGCTGTTTACATCAGAAGGGACGTCATCATGTGCATCGTACGTATGCTTACTTGGTGCAGTTAGGTCCGGTTTCATTTGAACACGCCTCGTACGCCAGCTGTTTCTCTTACTATTAATACTATCACCATAACATTTTCCCGCTTTATATCCTCAACATTTAACTCAATAAGCTGGGTCTGCTCAGAAGCATAGCATTGAACTACAGCTAGGGTTATTCAAGTACACTTTCTTCAGTACGCTGTGGAATAGGAGCTGAACCAATCCAAATGGCTACCAGAGAAAATCTGTCAACAACACAATCGACACTACCACAACTTCAACTACAATTACTACAATTGCAATAAATGCTACTATCACTACTAGTACTACTAATACTGCTACTACTGCTGCTGCTGCTGCTGCTACTGCTACTACTACTGCTACTACTACTGCTACTACTACTGCTACTACTGCTACTACTACTACTGCTACTACTGCTACTACTACTACTGCTACTGCTACTACTACTACTACTACTGCTACTACTGCTACTACTACTGCTGCTACTGCTACTACTACTACTGCTACTACTACTGCTACTACTACTGCTACTACTACTGCTACTACTACTACTACTACTGCTGCTACTGCTGCTACTGCTGCTGCTGCTGCTGCTACCAATATAAATGCTACTTTAATAACAATTACTACTACTACTACAATTACTACTATTAAAATAATTACTACTACTACCACTATAAATGCTACTATTATAACGATTACTGTTGCTGCTGCTAATACTACTACTACTACTACTACTACTACTACTACCATTATAAAAATTGATACTATTATACTATTTTAACAACTGTCACTACTACTATTGCTACTATTAGTATTGTAACTACTACTACTACTACTACTACAACTACTACTATTTCTGCAACTTCTGCTACTACTATTACTACTTCTACTAATACTGCTACTACTACTACAACTACAATTACTACTACTATTACTACTACTACTATTACTATTATATTTACTACATCAAATACTACTACTTATACAATTACTGCTTGCAATAATACCATTGTTACAACAACCTCAACATACACCGTGATTCGATCTCACGACTTCCAGCACCTTACCTCGAAACCACTGAGCCCTTACATATCATACATTAAATATAATTAATTTAGTCGTTTGGATCCAGATGAAGCATAATGGTACCACTACAATTGCTCTCTGTATAAGAAGCCTGAATTCAAGTGGCGATTTCAATTACAATGGGATTTCACGAAGAGGTTACTAGCAGTATGCACTTCCATCTTAAGTCACTTATTTCAGCATGTTTGGAAGGTTTCAGTTACTATGATCCGTGCAGCTCGGGTACCACTCGAGTGCTAACCTAAATATGCCCACATGTTGACTAATCTTACAAAAATTAATGAACTCACGAATATATTTGTATTTTCTACAGGTGTGTTGTATTTCTTCAGCTCTACAGTAAACCCCATCCTGTACAACGTCATGTCCAAGCGTTACCGTAAAGCCTTCAAACTAACGCTGTACAGATGTGTAAGGGGAAAGACCTACGAGTACAGGTGGGACAGAGGTTAAAGACATTTCTAAAATTGTCGCTTGTCGTTTCCTAGTGGTACACACAGGTTGTTGTTGGCTCACGCTTCATATGCTAGACTAGCTTTGTGCTGTTGTTGTAGCTGTTTCTTCTTCTTTTTCTCCATCTTCTTCTTCTTCATCTTTTTCTTCATCTTCTTTTTCTTCGTGGTCTTCATTTTCTACTAATCTTTATTCTTCTTTAGTTTCTACTAATCTTTATTCTTCCTTTTGCTTCATGTTCTAACTTTTTTATTTTCTAGTCTTGTTCTTGTCTTTTATTCTTGTTCTTCTTTTTCTTCTTCTTCTTCGTCTTCTTCTTTTGTCTTCTCATTTACAGCGGCGGACTGGAGAAGCGGTCGTACCAGGCACGAATCACGGCCCGATTTTGTTTTTATTCATCCGTCATTTCGAGTCCCGGAGCGATGTAATCCCAGTCTAGCAAGCCACCTCCCTGTCCATATTTGACGTTCGTAGAAGATAGTTGGCATTCAAATACTATTTATCAGCGGTCTCTTAAATACAGAACTTAAACAGATTACAGAAGTCTAATACTTGGGCAGGGTGTTCACACAAGATGGAAAGTTGTTGTTGCTTAATGCACATAATGAGTAAGCTAACTCTTGTATGCGCCCTGAAAAGGACGTTAAGTGACGGGCTGTAGTAGCTTTCTTCACATCCCGAGCATGCTGATGAAGGTGGACCGCGGTCCTTCAGATGGTGTGCTATGCTTGGCTTCGTCTGCGTGGCGTTCACTACTACGGGGATCACATCAATCCACATCTCGTCATCCAGGCTGCCCTGAAACAACCTGTTTCCAGGGAAAACTACATGGAAGAGAGATTTAAATCTTGGTCAATATATTGACCGTGACGCGACATCCTGGTCAGAGTTTTGTTCCTGACTGGACTAGCGTCTCAGTTCCCCAGATGGAAGGTTAGGCAGAGATGTAGAATCAAGAACACAGAATGTAAATGCGGTTTCTATCATCTCTCCCCATTATTAAGACACAAACACATACCTATGGAGACCAACAGAGATTCAGTATATGTTACATCACACAAACCAAAAACAGGAATACTGGTAGAATATTATGTCGTGGGATCAAGATGCTGAGCAGCGCATGAGCTGCAGCGGTCAGCGACCCATAGCTGACTGCTAGAGGTCAGGGCCAGCGAAGCTGAGCTGCCAAGACCCTTCTACACCTCCACGTGGTGATCCTGGATAACAGGCTGTAGCAGGGCAGACTGGCTAAGGAGAAGGGATCGAAGAGGGAATGCTAACCCGGTACTCAACAAATGCTTGCTAAAGTCGGATGTGTTAGACTGAACGGTGAAAATATCGCAGTCAAGCTGTAAACTACGACACAATGCATTCCGATCTCTGGACTACATTCTGCAACAAAGGCCCGTTGTCAGTCTTTGGTAGCGGGAGATTGAGAACGAATGAAGCCAAGCCAAGCCATATTCTGTCTTAAGGGTTCCAATAAACTAAAACATTTATCTTTTATGTTTACAACATTCAAGCTACTCCCATCGCATGGAATTGGCACTGTTCCTTGTATTGTTGCTTTATTTTGTCAATATTAAGATCTAGTTTCTATATAATAGTCAAATCTTCTTTTTTTTAAATTACTAACCTAACGTCATTTCTCATTGTTACGGGTACGTATCGGCGGATTTATAGGGATGGTTGAAAATAAACCCATTGCCCCAAGACTACCACAACCAGATACTAGTGTGACCTACGAAGAGTCCAAAAGGCTTATTAGAGCTAGATACATGGCCAAATGGGAAACAGAACATACTGGCTACACAAAAAATGATGCCTATTACCAATTGAACAGAGGAGAGCAGGTCGTGGTCTTCAGACTCCGCACAGGCCACAACAGACTGAGGTACCATCTATTCAATAAACTGAAGATAGGTGGCACTGACGAATGCAGTTGTGGTACCGGAAAAATGACCGCTGAACATCAGCTGCAAAACTGCCCGAAATACGAGGACCAGAGAAAGCAGATGTGGCCATCACCAGTGGCAACACTAGACAAGCTCTATGGCAGCTGTCGACAGCCTCAGGATGACCGCTGCTTTTTTAGAAAAAAATACAGATTGACGTCTGACAGCGTACGAAGAAGAAGAAGAAACCTCTTGCCCCGACAGTCGTAGTACAATGTGCAGGCTAGGTTTTACTTTCACACCCAGTATAAAAATAAATCTAAATCTAAATTGGTGTTTTGATAAGTATTCTTCAGAATGGAGAGTACTCTGACCACTTGGCCACCGAATGCTTTATAAAATACGTAAAACAACTTCACAAAACCAATTTTTGTTGAACCTTTCCCAGCGCTGATATATTTTGGACAACGATTTTGTTGAGTATGGCTGGAAAATACTTGAGATTAGATGGTCGACCAGGACCAAGCTGATCGTCTCTCTACCTAAGTGGCACAGTATCAAAGTTCACTTAGACAAAGAATTATTTTTATAGGTGGTGAAATAAAACTGTATCTGCACACTGAGTGACGACTGTACTAGCAAGCGGAATTTATTCCCCACTCACATAAACCATCTTGTGTTAACATAGCAATGTGAATGAACGATACTTTTTAATGAACGGTTGTATTCTAACGTTAAGTTACCAAAGTAATGAGTCTCCTTGTGAGTGGACACTCACAAAGGTCTTAGTCAAAGGTAAAAGTCTTGTCTTCATATTTTGTTTATCTTCAAAAACGTCCGAAGTTATTTCATCGATGATCTGATGCTGTTGTCAATTCGCTTTTCTGAATTGATTGTAATACATTTTTTTTAAATGGGTGTACTCTACTTTGATTTTGTTTCCTTCGTTCCAATATAGGGTGTCATGTGGTATGAAGTTTATAGAGAACTGGATAACCAGTTCTATGTTCAACTCTCGTTTCTCGCACCTTTTCCAAAATTTGCTGTCTCGTGTCCCACAATGTATAAAGGACTGGGTAACCTTTTTAGCCTCTTGACTTATGCTATTTGTTCTCTTTTGGCTTAGAGTTTCTACAGAACTGGATACACGATTCAAAGTCCAACACTCCTCAGTCGCCCATCTTCTACAAAAGAAATATAAAGGCCACCTTTTCTTTCTTTTGTGGCGTATTGTTTGGTCACGGTGAGGTACCCGCGCCTATGCTCTACCTCTCCTTGTCGTCTCTTAACCTACCCTCTATAGTGGCGTAGAAGACTATCACTTGTCTTTATACAACCAGTTTCTTCAAAGTTGGTACCGATGTGCGAGTCCATATTAATAGACTCAAACACTATAGCAAAGTAGACCCGCAGCATGTTAGGCGTCATTTATGATACTTTTAATAAATCCCCTAACCATGGCCTGTGTTATGCAATGTGTGTATATATGTATATGAGTTCGTGTCGGTGTGTCTATGTATGCGCTCGTGCCTTTATGTTAATGTCTGTGACTGGGTGGGCGTGCGCGTGTGCGTGTGTGAGGATGTCATTTTGTAGGCGATGTTCAAGTCTGAGAGTTGAAGATAGAACTGGTTACCCAGTTTATTATACACTTTATGCCACAAGACATTCCATGTAGGAAACTGAGCAAAAAAATATAATGTTACTATTATATGCTACATTGTTAGGCCACAGGCAGGGCAGGATAAAATAGACGTGACGCATTAATATGTTTCATGCAATGATGTCAGATAAAAGAACAAATACAAAACTGAAGCACAGAACACGACAGTAACCAATACATGTTTGGTTTGAGGAGAGAAAGAAGCCATTAATACGATACACCCTTTAGAAAAACATGTAACTTTATTTGTGCTGGTTTGGATCATGCAGTACAAAACTGCAATCCATGACCGATAGAAGAGACTGCAGAGCCCAGCTGCAGTCAGAGAAACTCCGAAGACTAACTGACCATCCAATGCACCAGAGACTAAACAATTTGGGAAATGGGAAACTAAAGCAGAGAAACTTTGCAGAAATAGCCAAAGCAAAGATGCACGAAGATCCCATAAACGCACTAACAACACCAAAACCCATCACTACTGTACGAAAACCTACCTGGATGCAGGATATATTTCCAGAGGTGGTAGAAAATATACCAGGTATTGCAAACAAAAACTGCCAGACTGAAAAAGAAAGGAGAGATACTACCCTAAGCTTCAAACGAAAAGCTACCCAAGCATGGACTGGACCCATGCATACACCGACGGTTCTGTAACAAACACTACACAGAACGGAGGGGCAGGAGCATTCCTGAACCTACCAAATGGCAGAAAAATAACACTGTCATTCGCTACTGGTAAGTACACAAGCAATTTCAGAGCGGAGGCAGAGGCACTGAGCGCGGCAGTGGAAGAAATGGTGACACACAGTGAAAATGAGAGCCATATAGTCCTGCTGACAGATGCTCTCGCCGTAGTCACAGCGCTAAAAAGCCAGAAAAACACTGAGCTTAATGACTTAAGAGCAGCACTCTGCAAACTGTGCCAGCAGTCCGCATCTAAAAGGGTAGTGGTACAGTGGGTTCCGTCACACTGCAACATCCAAGGCAACGAGGAGGCAGACAGACTGGCAAAAGAAGGTGCAAGACTACCACAAACAGATACCAGTATGACGTACGAAGAGTCAAAACGGCTTATCAAAGCCAGATACATGACCAAATGGGAAACCGAACATACTGGTTACACCAAAAACGATGCCTATTACCAGTTGAACCGAAGAGAGTAGGTCGTTGTCTTCAGACTTCGCACTGGCCACAACAGACTGAGGTACCACCTATTCAACAAATTGAAGATAGGGTGTACCGACGAATGCCCGTGCGGTACTGGTAAAATGACCGCTGAACATCTGCTGCAGAACTGCCCGACATACGAGGATCAGAGAGAGCAGATGTGGCCATTACCAGTGGAACTGCAAGACAAGCTCTATGGCAGTGGCGACAGCCTCAGGATGACCGCCGCTTTTTTCGAAAAAATAATGGTTACTGTCTGACTGCGTACTCAGAAGAAGAAGAAGAAGAAGGATCATGCAGGAGAAGGGAATATAAGGAACGATAAACGCACCTGAAGCTGACGATGCCGGATACTGATTGAACTAGTAGCAGAAAACGACTCAAAGTGGCTGCTTGCATCAGAACTGACAAGAAACATGTCCCAACTCTAAAAGGTGGCCCTGGAAACAGACTACTGTTGTAGTCTAGTTAAGAGAATAGAAATGGCAAATCTGGAACCAAAAAATGCACCTGAAACCGGATGGGGAGGGCTGAAATGCACATATTTCACGACCTTGCTGTAAACCATGACATAGTTTTACAAAGTCTTTTACAGAAGGACGAAGAAGATAAATAAAAATAACAAAAGAAGAAGAAGATGAGGAGAATGAAGAGGACGTTAGAGGAAGAAGAAAAAAGAGAATGAAAAGAAATAATGAAGAAGGAGATGAAAAGATGTAAAGACGAAGAAGAGTAAAAGTAAGAAGAAGAAGAGGAGGGAAAATTAACAGGTAAAAGAAGAAGAAAACGAATAAGAAGAAGGAGAAGAAGAAACTAGACCTAGATAAGAACGGAGATAGAGAAGACAAAGGCACAGCATCTAATGTGGATAACATCAGTTGCAGACATTATTTACAAGACGAACAATCTGAATAGAAACGAGAAAGTCCATCAAAAAAGGAACTGATGGTCGGGGTGGATAGGATAGCTGTCTCTTAACAACGTGGACAAGGGTTGAACACTTCTGTATGGATTCGATATTTTTGCAATTCTGGAATGTATTTGTTCAAAACCTCTCGTGAACCCAGTGACGATGGCTGTGACAAGCAATCAGGCATAAAATGTACCCACACAAATGTGATCATCACACATGCTTACACACAGATACACACACGCGCGCATACATACACACTCACAGATATGCACAAAGCCTGGATTCATACACACACGCTTGCATACCCTTTCCCACCCACGGGTACTATTTAACAAACGCCATATCTACTTTTATCGAATGCAAGTCTCTATTGTAAAGCACTTCAATGCATTAAGTTCACGGTACAAACCATGACCATGTACAAACCCATCAACAATTATATCAACATTTGCGTAAAACGTCATTGAACTTTTTCGTACAACGTCATTGAACTGGACCGCTTCTATTCAATGTCCTTTGTCGTTGACTAAAATCATTTTTCACTGAAGTTCCAAACTGCATTCATTTGGTCAGTTGATGCGAAAGATAATTGGTGCAGTGCAATAAACCGAACATTACAAACATATACGCGGTAGCAACGAATCCACAGGGGAAGATTAGAGTGGGGAGACCAAAGACCAACAGGAGAAATGCAATATAATTTGAGGTCTTTGTAGGGGGTGGTCTCTTGCACAGATTTCAATATGGCTGCTCAAAAAAGAAATCGCTGGAAAGCATGTATTCTTCATCTTCTTTATTCATCTTCAGATCAACGCTCTGTTTCTCTCACAAAGGACACCGTTGTCTGTAAGGCTGTTTTATCTTCAAACAGCTTTTGTCTCATATCTGTCTCAATGGACCAGTATTGTTCTCTCTCTTCCTACGTGACCATGCAGCTTTGTAGGATATGTTCCACGGTCATGGTATGCTCCCCCACAGAACACTACCGCACAGTCCTCAACCAGCCGTCCCGCATCTGCGACAAGGCCGTAGAACGCCTGCCTCAGACAGCCCTAAACAGTGAACTGGACGTTCCTCCAAATATCGAAGGGCTGAGAGTAGCAATTAAGCAACTTTTATATGGGAAAGCTGCAGGTGTAGACCTGATATCGGCTGAGATCTACAAAGCAGGTAGGTGTGTCCTAACACAGAGGATAACAGAGTTGTACAACACAATATGGACCACTGAGACTGTCTCACGAGGACTTAAAGATGCTACCATCACAACACAATATGGACCACTGGGACTGATCCACACACAATATGGGCCACTGAGACTGATCCACACACAATATGGGCCACTGAGACTGATCCACACACAATATGGGCCACTGAGACTGTCTCACGAGGACTTAAAGATGCTACCATCACAACACAATATGGACCACTGGGACTGATCCACACACAATATGGGCCACTGAGACTGATCCACACACAATATGGGCCACTGAGACTGATCCACACACAATATGGGCCACTGAGACTGGCCAACAACACAATATGGGCCACTGAGACTGGCCAACAACACAATAGGGACCACTGAGACTGGCTCACAAAACCTGAAGGATGCTACCATCACAGCACAATATGGACCACTGAGACTGGCCAACAACACAATAGGGACCACTGAGACTGGCCCACAAGAACTTAAGGATGCTACCTCCGTCCACTTATTCAAGCGACAGGGATACCGTCAACCCTGTGCCCCGTGACCACGACATAAAAATGTCCCTCCTATCGACTGCTGGCCAGATACCGGCACGAGAACTCCTCAACCGATTGATCGTTCACCTAAACTATGATCTTCTTCCAGACAGTCAGTGTGGCTTCAGATTGGGTCGCAAACTTGGGATATGATATTCGCGGATCAGTAACTTCAGGAGAAATGCCAAAAGCAGCAACCTGGGCAGTACATGACTTCTGCGACCCTCTGCTCCAAGTGATGCTTATAGCGAACAAAAATATCAGATTAAAAAACGAGCGCCACCAATCAGTAGACAGCTTCACTTACCTTGGTAAGTGAGTGGTCTCAAGGTAAGACCTCGGCCTCACGTGCCAGAGGTCGCGGTTTCAAATCACGGTGGAAACCGGAATTTTTTTTCACGTCGGCTTTATGGTATTTCACCGTATATCTGAGTAGTAGAGATCGGACGCCCGTGTGCAGTCTCGCCCACGTTAAAAATCCCTCAGCAGTTGGAAATCGGAAAGAGTAGGCTTAACGCCGCTGCCCAGGCAACATTCAAAATTATGTTAAATATCTAGTCAATATATTACGGATCCTCGCCGGTCCTACAGTGTTTATCCACTGTGCTGAGATTTTCGAAAGATATGGACAGAACAAAGCGTCTATTGGTTAAACCGTGTGCAAAAACGTTGATTCTTCAACTAAACTCAACTAAACTAAACTCAACTCACGTCAAATCAAATCAACTAAACTAAACTAAACTAAACTCAACTCAACTAAACTTACCCTGACAACACACTTTCCAGGGAAACTACTAATGACTATGAGGTCAGTAACAGAATCTCCAAGATCAGTGCTGCCTTTGGGAGGCTGTGCAGCATCGCTTTGAATCGGAGGGGGTCTTAGTCTTGATATGAAACTCTACCGAGCCGTAGTGATGGCCACTCTTTTGTACGCCAGTGAGACGTGGACTGTGTACAACAAGCTAGCTAGGAAAATGAATCACTTCCATACAAGCTGCCACCGTAGATTGTTGAGAATACAGTGGCAGGATAGGGTACCAGACACAAACATACTCATGGAGAACAACATTGTGATGATCAACACACCGTTGTAGAAGAACCAGATTAGATGGACCGGCCACGTCGTGCTCAGGCCAGACAACCGCATCCCCAAACAACTAATGTATGGTGAACGGAAAGAGAGCCTGCGTCTGGTCGGTGGCCAAAAGAAGCCCTACAAAGACCCCTTCAAGATATCTCTCACTCTTCAACATCGATGCAAACTCATGATCGCACAGGACCGCAAGGCATGGAATCGCCATCAAAGGGACCCCATTGATG